>JASDQU010425300.1:0-10016 GCA_032191745.1 Picea mariana
GAGCATTGGTTTAAATTATCGAACGCCTACTATTGGTACCAGCCCCACACAAATTTTTCCTTACCACCACCTCTGGTTACTTGGATGAGGGCCCATGCAATATGGGAAAATCCCAACATGAACCTGTGATATAAATTAGCAAGACCTAAGAAACATCGAAGCTCCGGGAGAGTGGTTGGGTTTTCCAGTCATGGATGACCTAGATATTGGTTGGATACACATGCACACCATGTTGATTCATGATGTATCCTAGGTACTAGACCATGTCCATACCGAAGGAGAATTTTTCCAAGTTGGCATATAGCTTGTGTTGTCACAGGGTGTGAAGAACCTATTGAATATGTTGCAAGTGTTCTGCCCAAATCTTGTTGTAGATGAGTATTTCATCCAGATACACCACTACAAAAGTATTGGTGAAAGGTCACAGGATATCACCCATCATCCTCATGAAAGTTGCTAGAGCATTTGTCAAACCAAAGGGCATGACAAACCATTCAAAAAACCTTCTTTTGACTTGAAGGTGGTCTTCCATACATCTATTTGTTCTATGGGTTCTTGGTGGTAGCCAGACTTCAGATGAATCTTACTGAAGTATTTGGTCCCCTTGAGTTGATCAAGGAGATTGTTGATTCTGGGAATCGGGTACCGGTTCCTGACTGTGATTTTATTTAGGGCCCGATAATCAATGCAGAGTCACCACGTCTTGTCTTTCTTCTACACCAACAAGATTGGGCTCCCACAAGGCAATGAGCTGGGACAGATGTGCCCCTTATGGAGCAGTTCTTGAATCTGTCACTTGATCTCATCATTCTCTAACAAAGAGTAGTGGTAGACTGGCCCATTAGGCAGCGGTGCGTTGGGAGTCAGATCAATGGGATGCTTGAACTGCCAGTGCAGAGGTACCCCGGTAGGTGAGGAGAAGATATATTTGTATTATGCCACGACCTTGTCCACTTGATTCTACTGTGTGGAGAGGTAAGACACAGAAGCCCTAGATGTGGCTACCATATTTTTCTCACTCTAAGAGAGAATCACGAAGAAGACAAACTTCTTGGTATGAGAGATGACCTTCCTGAATTTCTTGGCAGAGATCAAGGAAATAGTGCTAGGTGGGATTGCCTCGGGTATCTTGTATAATTTCTTGTTCAAAGTAATAATAATACTACGAGGCATAGAATCATATACAACATGACATTTCCATAAATAAGGTTGGCCAAAAGGAACATTACAAAATTTGAGAGGAGAAACATAACATAATACCTCATCTTTGAAGGGCTTGATGTCATACGACATGTATCACTGTTGGCTGACGTTCAGATCGCTTCCTTGGCGGAGCCATCCAATGGTGTAGGGTTGCAGGTGCAGTGTTGTCGACAGGGCTAGCCACTTGATAACCTCTTATGAGATGAGGTTATTATAGATACCTCTATCAATGATAATGTGCAGTGGGGTTCCTTTTACCCACATCTATGAATGAAAGAGGTGCTCGCCTTCTTCTGGCTTGTCTGGTTCACAGGCCTGGACCTTAGTGCTAGAAATGGTGGAACTAGGTTCAGCGTGAATGATCTGTCTCCCCCTTTCTAGTTCCGACTCAGATTCAAAAATCGCATCTGATTTAGAGGATTTCACCTCATCCACCAGGGATTTCTNGAACAACGTTATGACAGGGAATCTTATGGAAGTCACACCATTTCCAGGTATCTTTCTTTGTTTTTCTGGTGTCCTTCTTTTCTTGCGTCCTAGACTAGTTGTCTTGAGGTTGTCCTTCTTTTCTCTGTCCTTTGTTCTGAAGGTGGGGGCTTCCCTTTACTTGCTTCTGATGTGAGGGGTTCCCAGGGCCAAATTTTCACGTCTTTTGTTTAATCTTTTTCTCGATTTTGACGACATATAGATAGGCCACGCCCAAGGTAGAAATGTCCAAAAAATACATTTTGGCCTAGATGTACCAATGCAAAACACTACAATACCTGAGCACCAGATTTTTCTCATAATATTTGATACCATGATTGGTGCGTAAGGTGTGGAAGATATTTTTGAACTCTAGCACTACTTCATCTCTTTCCTGTCGTAGTGTGGTCCATTTTGTATATAGGTCACCATAGCTTCTGACAGGGTAGTATTGTTCCTTGATAACATCCCTGGAGGACTCCCAAGTGACCACGACTGTAAATAATGAGGGTTATTCTGTTTCTTTTTTCTCACAAAAAGTCTCCCACCAAAATTTGACATGGGGAATGACTTTGAGGAGCGCAAAAGTAATCTTTTCTCTATTCAAAAAGTTATGGACAAAAAAATACCCTTTTAGCAGATTCAACCATGTTTCTACAACATCTACGTCTATCTGACCTTAAAATATGGGAATATCAAAGTTGATTATTACCTTGAAGGGGGCGGCTCCTCCGTTTTAGGAATATACATCCCCTATTGGTAGCCGCCGAAGAATTTGTGCAAAAATATCCATCAATTTGTTCCTCTGTTGCCAGAGGGATTCCTCGCGTAACATTTTGAAATGATCTCTTGTTCCATCCTCTTTCTTTTCTCCCTCCATGAGAGGTCTCTTGGCCATGCAATATCTTTTATCCTCAATAGAATCAATATCAAGACCCAATTGTTTGTACCCTGACCTCGTCAAGGACATCCATTAAGAATGACAAGGAGCACATCGCTCTGATACCACTAATCCATATTTTATGGGAAGAATGAAAATGAATACAAATTATTATTATTCTTAACATAGAGACACAAGAATAGAAAAGATACAATAACATAGATACAACAAAACCAGATTCTATTCAATAAGAATATGTCCTAAAACAGTAAAATGCAATGGAAAACAAGCTTGCTAGAATGGTGGTGGCTTATCTCTAAGAAGAGATGTGACAGCTACACTCATTTGAAAGAAGATGGTTGCAATGAGGCTCTCCAAGCCTTTTCACAATAAATAGAAATGCCAAAACCCTAGACATCCAAAACCTAACCCTAGGAGATGAAGCCCCAAAAGTAATGTGGGCCTTGTTGGGGTAAGCTAGTACATCAATGTCCTAGGGTTGTAACTTTTGCATACGATCTTCGTTTAGGCACATGATAGCCCATTTGAAATGTTTATCCAAGGACTACACATTTTTTGTCAGACTTTGACTTCGGCTATAGTGTAACTATGGCGAGCCCTAAAAATGTCTTTTAGGGCCTCAAAACAGCCCCGGAAGTCAGGGACCTTAAAACTAGGAAAAACCTACCAAAATGAGGCAATTTGAATAGGTGGCAGGCCACCGAAATCCATCTGGATCATTGTTGTAGAGGAAAGACGCTCTTCCCAACCATATACTTGTTGTTCGAGTGCTCAACAACAATCCACCCCCAAGCTGGGGCTATGAATCCCCAAGTGACATTGGTCCCTAAGGATGGCTAATGTCCCCCTCTCAACAAATAATTCCCACAACTAATTACATTCCATCATATATCTTCCCTATAACCTGCACAACCCAAGGAATGGAACCCCGCTTCACTGCTCATAGTCCCTCGGGCATTTACACTCCCCTCGAAGGCTTCCAACACAGGTTGGATAAGAAATCTCTCTGCTGGGACCTCATAAGTTCTACAGCTGCAAAAGGAATTTGCCAAGTAGCAAAACAATTGCTTCTCTTGATGAATTTCAAATAGAATGTTTCTCGTAGGCCTGCAACATCTCTTCACACGAGATTAGAGCTTCAAACAACTACCAAATGTGTCCACAATAGTTTCCTTCAAGTTTCATCTCTCAAAACTCCTTTGGTGGAAAAACAAATCCATATAAAAACAACTCTCCGTGCAAAAACGTGAATGTGCACTTATGGTCCCTTACCCATATAATTTTCTTCTCTTTCTCTTGCTTTATTGAATTACACTCTTCCCCAAAGATAATTGTACTCAACCCCAATTCTCTCAATGAATATGGGATCTGACTTCTCACACCCACTCTCTTACATGCATTCAATGATTGGGCTCTAGAAAACTCAATAGATAATAGAAAGTTCAAAGTAAAGATAATTTGGAAAGAAATGGATTGGGTATAATAGACATGGGTAAACTCTCCCCCTTGAACCCCTTCCCTCTCTTGTGGAAAATAAGCCCCCAAATCTCTATCTATATCCCTCTGCAACTAGTTATACAATTTTATTTATATATTTAAATTTACATCATTTACATATTACATTGCTTGGCCCTCAACCATACAGTACATTTACAATATACATTGCTAGTTTGGGGTTTGAAAGGGGATGTTATACTTATCATCAAAATCATGTTTTTCCTTCCTATTCTTCTTTCTCTTCCTTGTAGTCTATTCTAAAATGCGTGACCTTTTCGTAGTTCCAACATATTTTGATAATTTCAAATATACTTACGACTCTATATGACTCTACATTGAGTAAGGTAGAGTCATTGGTTTGCAAATTAAAAAATTATTTACACGATATCAAACAATATCCCAAAATGTGGTACCAAAAGTTTGAATCTTTTGTGTTGGGATTGGGATTTCTAAGATCCAAATTAGATCATTGTGTGTATTACAAGCATGATGTTGGTCATTTCCTTGTAATCACTCTATATGGAGATTATATGGTATTCGTTGGTAATAATAAGGATGTGATTAATGATCTGAAGTCTTAGTTGTCAACATTATTTTATATCAAGGACTTGGGGGATGCAAAATATATCTTAGGAATGGAGATTAGAAAATATAGAGTAAATAGAAAGATTTTGTTGACCCAGAGTGTGTATGTAAACTCTATGCTATAATGTTTTCACATGGAAGATTGTAGACCATTAAGTGTTCATATTTTTGTGTAATATTTTAGTGGAGAAATATTTTAAAACACCTATAGATATGGAGGATGTGGATTCCATGTAAGTTTTAAACCTTTACAGTATAACAATTCACAAGAATATTCTTTATAAAATCAAAAGAAAACAATAGCATTCACACATAGTATTGAAAAAATTAACATAGAAATCTTTAATTGGGAAAACCAACAAACGTTTAGAGTTGCACATCTAACTCTCATTGTATTAATTTTAGCATTTATAATACAATATATATGATTTTGTAGCATCCAAATCCCTAATTCATCAACCCGGGTTATATTCCTTTAAACTAGAACTATATTACAATGGGTCGAAAAACAATCAGCTAAAAAACCACCCAAAAATGGAACAAAAATAGTAAAAAAAAAATAGGGGTTCTACCCCCGAACCCCCGAAGTGCATGGAGATAATTGTGAAAAGAATACAACACATGACTAACACTCCATTCCTTATACTAGTGTAGTTGGATTTTTGATGTATGCTATGGTTTGTACTAGACTAGAAATTACCCAATCAGTAGGAATATTGAGTTGATTCATGGATAATATTGGATACGAATATTAGGTTGCACTGAAGAGGATATTTAAGTATTTGTGAGATACTTTTGAATATTTTTTGTATAGAAATGTTTCAGCGAACCCACACTCAATGGATATATAGGGCTATGTCGACTATGATCAAACAGAGGATGTAGGTAGAAGGAGATCTATCAGAAGATACATGTTTTGATTGTTTGGTGAGCATAAGTTGGATGAGAAAGGGACAAGTTGTGGTTACTTTGTCCATTGTAGATGAAAATCATATGGTAGCTACTCACGAATATAAGGATTCCATTTGTGTTATCAATATATGTTTAGAAGTAAGGATAATTCAAGTAGCTATAGTTCAATGTTATAGTAATAGTATCAATAGTTTGTTTAAGAACCCAACCTTTCATGCAAAGACAAAGAATATAGATATCCAATACCATTTCATTAGGGATGTGGTAGATGATGGGGAGGTGATACTAGAGAAAGTTCACACTTTACAAAATGTTGCAAAGGCATTGACAAAATCGTTAAGCACATGTAAATTCAACTGGCATTGTGAGTTTATGGGTCTTATGGCTCCTATTATTTAGTTCATAGTTTTATGCATTCTCCCTTATACCGTTGCAAGGTATACGACAACTGGGAGAATTTTAGGACTCTAACATCCCCATTTTTAATCCTCAGCTTAGTGATCTATAATGTAAATACAATGTATGGTAGTGTGGCCAACGATGTAATATGTAGACATTATATATAAAAAATAAAATAATAAAGTGTATCACCCATTGCAGATAGACATGGATAGATTCATGGGGGATAAGATTCCATAATATAAGGGGTCCAACAGAGAATTACCCATGTCTATTAATCCAAGCCATCTTTCTAAAATGTATTTTGTATGGACATTTTTTGTTCTTTTTGAGTGTATCAAAGCCCCAATAATTGAAAACATATAAGAGGTCTAGTGGGAGAAGTCATCTCACATAGTTATTGAGAGCGTGGGGCTAAGTGATCCGGATTTTATGAGAAGAATGAAATGAATAAAGATTATTAAAAGATGCTTAACACAGAATAACAGAGATACAGTAAAAATGGTTCTATATTCAATAAGGAAATAAGATGAAACTGTAAAATGCAGTGGAAAAACAAACTTGCTAGAATGGTGGCGGTTTATCTCTAAGAATAGATGTGCCGACTGCGCTCATTCACAAGATGATGATTACAATGAGGCTTTGAAGGCCTTTTTTACAATAAACCGGAATGCCACAAAACCTAGACATCCAAAGAACCTAACCCTAGGATATGAAGTGCCAAAAGTCATGTGGGCCCCATTTGGGTAAGTTAATTCATCAACTTCCTAGGGTCGTAACTTTTAAATAAGATCTATGTTTGGGGTGCACGATAGCTCGTTGGAAAGGTATCGTCAAGGATATTTATTTTGGGTGCCCAATCAGAGACTTTGACTATCATTGAGAATATTGATCCCAAAAAACCTTCATTTAGGCCCGCAAAATGGCCCTGAAAGTTAAAAACTGCGTAAAATTGTAAATTACCAAAATTGTCAGAAACTTGTTTTGAGCCAGTTGAAAAAGGTGGGGGGCCATCAATATTCACCTAGATCAATCCTCCATCCTTAGGAAGAAATGGTTTCCATTTCATTGAGTTCCCCCATCAGATGAGGAAATTTCTGTTGAATTTGGCCATGGGTGAGCCACTTGCCTTGGTGTAGGAGCTGTCCTGCTTTGACGACTCGATAAAGTTGGATCCTTTGCTGTTGAGTTCCCTTGATATTTGTGTCCACAATATGATCACTGGATGCCTATTTCATTCATTTAGGTTTGAGCTATGTTGGTGTCAACTACTCTGTTATCTCTGAGGTGTACAATAATGGTGGGAAATATGGTCAAAGGAGAGCCACATTGAAGACTGGGTGCAGGCCAAGTAAATTGGGAATGTTGAGCCCAAAAGAATTGTCACCCACAACCTTTTTGATGGTGTACGACCCATAACAAAGTGGGTGAATCTTATGATGGGGCCCTGTAAGGCTTTCTTTCTGCAAGTGCAACCAAACTTTGTCACCCACTTGAAACTTATGTGGCACCCAATGTTGATCATGGTGTTGCTTGTACTTGGTGTTAGACTTATGTAGAATATCCCAAACCTGTTGGAAGATGTGTTGTATCCACTCAATGAACCTTGTGGCTTTTTCATCTTTTGGTGGAGCAGGGGACGATTTGGACGAGGTGGTTGTCAGGGATAGTGCAACATCCATGGGGCCCAATGGTTGGAATCCCAACCCCACCTGAAAGGGGTTGTGGCCAGTTGAGCTATGTAGGGCTCGGTTGTAGCTATGTTGGACATAGGGAATACTTTCATCACATGTGTGACAATGTTTTAAATTGTACATGCATAGGTTATGTAAGATCATTCGATTAACGACCTCAGTTTGTCCATCTGCCTAGGGGTGGAAGGAAGTGGATTTGATGATCTTGGTATCCAACAATGACCAGATGCTCGACCAGAATGTGCTGAGGAACCGACTGTCACAGTCTGAGATAATGGTTTGTGGAATCCAAAAATGTACCCATACTCGTTCAAAAAATAGCTTGGAAGTGGATTCTACTGTGATTTTCTTCTTCCAGGAAGCTAGAATCACCATCTTGGAAAAGCAATCAACAACCACAAAAACACAATCATTTCACCCCTTGGTGGATGGGAGGCCCGACATGTAGTCCATTGAGATAGATTCCCACGACCTGTCAGGAGTAGGTAGAGGAGTGTACAAGCCATGTTTGTTTGTGGTCGGTTTGGTAATAGCATAGGCAGTGCAAGACCTAATATACTTGCTGAAATCCTGTTGAAGTTTTGGTCAGTAGAAATGTTTTTGCAGCAATGTCATTATCTTTTCGACGCCAAAGTGTCCTACCACCTAACTCTAGTGAGATTCCCAAATCATCATTGCATGCTTGCTTGATGGAATGTAGAGATGACCCAGACGATACAACAACTTGTCCTGAATATGGAAATTAGCGACCACTGAGTTGGCGCCCAACATTTGGTAGGTGGTGGAGAATTCAGGGTCTGTCTCATAGAAGTGGGGCCATCTCGAGGTCTCGTGACCGCAAGATTCTAGCACCATGGTGAGTGCTATGAATGGAGTTCGGTGGAGGAAATCAACAACTCGGTTGGTACTTCCTGTTTTATACTTGATGTTGACGTGGAATTGTTGTAAGTATGTGGACCACATCTGATGGTGGTCATTATGCAATTTTCCTTGGGCTTCATGAAATGTAGTGGCTTGTTATCAGTGTGGATGATTGTCTCCTTCCCAAGAATTTAATGTCTCCACTGGTGATAGGATTGCACAATGGAGTACATTTCTTTGTCGTAAGTAGGGTAGTTACAGACAACATCTGATACTATGTCACTATGATATGCCATGGGGTGGTCGTGTTGAGTGAGAACGATGCCCACAACATAGTTTGAAGCATCTGTCTCGATATCAAAGGGATGTTGTTGGTCCGGTAATGAAAGTATTGGGGATGAGAACAAATGTTTCTTCAAGCCCTCAAAGGCTTGTTGTTGGTATAGGCCCCACACGAATTTTTCCTTACCGCCACCCCTAGTTACTTAGCTAAGGGCCAATGCAATATGAGAGAATCCCAACACGAACTTGTGATAGAAATTGGCAAGGCACGAGAAGCTACGAAGTTCAGTGAATGTGGTTGGGGTTGGCCAATCACGAAAGACCTCGATCTTGGATGGATCCACATGCACACCATGCTTATCAACGATGTAGCCTAACTAATTGACCCTGTTCATGTCGGAGGAACATTTTTCCAAGTTTGCATATAGTTTGTGTTGCCGAAGGGTGTGCATAACCTATTGAATATGTTGCAAGTGTTCCGCCCAAGTCTTGTTGTAGATGAGGATGTCATCTAGATACACCACTATGAAAGTATTGGTGAAAGGTCATAGGATATCGTCCATCATCCTCATAAAATTTGTTGGAGCATTTGTCAAACCAAAGGGCATGACTAGCCATTCAAAAAGACCTTATTTTGACTTGAAGGCGGTCTTCCATACATCTGTCTATTCTATTGGGACCTGGTGGTAGCTAGACTTTAGATCAATCTTACTAAAGTATTTTTCCCTCGTGAGTTGATCAAGCAGGTCGTCGATTCGTGGAATCAGGTACCGGTTTCAGACTGTGATTTTATTTAGGGCCTGGTAATCAATGCAGAGTCACCAGGTCCAGTCTTTTTTTTGCACTAGTGTGATTGGGCTCCCACAAGGCGATGAGCTGGGACGGATGTCCCCCTTGTGAAAAAGTTCTTGGATCTTCCTCTTGATCTCCTCGTTTTATAATAGAGAGCGACAGTAGACTGTCCCATTAGGTAGCAGTGCACTTGGGGTCACATCGATGGGATGCTTGACCTGGTAGTGAAGAGGTACCCCGGTAGAAGAAGAGAAGATATCTGAGTATTCTTTCACGAACTTATCCACTTGCTTCTATTGTGTGGAGAGATCAACCGCAGAGGCCTTGGATGTGGCTATGATCTTTCGCTCACTCTGAGAGTGAATCATGAAGAAGTCAAATTTCCCGGTTTGAGAGATGACCTTCCTGCATTTCTTGGTAGAGAT
>JASDQU010425311.1:0-10043 GCA_032191745.1 Picea mariana
CAGCATGCAGAGGTATTGTGAACACTGCATGCATAAGGTGCACAGAAGCTATAAATACACGTTAGAGAGAAGAGATGGGGTTGTTGTTGCTGTTGCTATTGGAGGTTGTTGTGATTGTTGTTGGTGAAGGTAATTCATGTGTGAAGAAGGAGGAGAGTGTAGCAGCTGAATTGCACAGAAGAGGAATTGTGCAGTGAATAGACATGTCGCACCGAGCATAAAAAGCAGAAGAATAGACAGCGCAAGAAACGTGTGTAGAAAGGTGATGAGGAAGACAGGGCAATGATATGCTGCAGAACAGTGATGAGTCTGGTAAGCCATTGTTGAAATTCATATCACTGTAATAGGTTTCAGTAGCAAATATTTATATTTCAGGGTGGCTGGGAGGTGCTAGGGAGGATTGTTGTCCTCATAAGTTCAAGTGGGTGCTTGAACACAGGGAGTTGTAGCTTCATCTGGTTGCAGCCAGAGAAACCAGGGTGGCAGGGTGGTGCAAGGGAGAGCTCTTGTTCTCTGTTATACAGGTTGGTGCCTGTATGATTGGAAGTTGGTGCTTCCTTCCAGTTGGTGCTGGAAACACTCAGGGAGTTGGTGCTTCCTTCTAGTTGGTGCTAGAGAAACCAGGGAGTTGGTCATTCCTTCTAGTTGGTGCTAGAGAAACCAGGGAGTTGGTGCTTCCTTCTAGTGGGTGCTAGAGAAAATAGAGAGTTGGTGCTCTCAGCAAGTTGCAGCTTGCAAAACAGAGGTTGTAGCCTCATTATGGGTTGGTGCTCATATGTATGATAATGTAAAGAATGTANAACTATTACTTATCATATAAAGAAAAGGAGGTTTTTACCCTATATGGGTTTCCTCGGGAAATATCTGTCTCTGTGTTTCTCATATATGTGACTGATGCTGAATATGCCATTGTTTATTTCCCTACATTATTGTGATCATCATTTAGTGTTTTAGCAAAGATTTTAAAGGAAGCATAATTTTTTAAGCTCAGGTACAACTGATTCACCGCCCCCCCCTCCCTCTTAGTTGTCCAACATTTTCCACATGGGAGAAAAAACAAAAAAGAAAAGAAAATAAGGAGAAATAGAATGGAGAGAAGCTGAAGTGTTGGGGATACCTGAAATTCGAGTTATCCTCCTGGTTGAATCGATTCTCTATATTATATTTCCCCACAATGCGAAAAGGGTTCTTGGGATGTGAATGATGTAGAAAGGTTGCTTAGATGTCACTGAGGAGCATATAAATGAACCAAAGAGTCTGTAACTTGCCTATTGTTGAATAATAAAAATCCTCACCAAAGCCGAAAGAATGGTTGTTTTCGAGGGTAAATTTTGCGTTTATGTGTGATGATTTTTTGTGGTTGCATTGTTCATGAATGGTTAATGTGGCACTGTAACTTAATGGTTGTCTGCATATTATTTAGCAAAGGGAATTTTGTGGTAGTATTGTTTGAGCTTGTTTTATATTATTATGGTCCCTGTGGGTTAGTAAAAGAGACTAATCATTCTTAAACTACACCTGTACATTGATGCAGGAGTTATAAATTGAATTCCATCCTTCTCGAGTTGTTTCTATTTACTTGGGGTTTCTTATTTTGTTTTAGAGTTTTTGGCACATTCTCGACTTTGCTGCGCGTTTTCCTTTGCCCATAAATCATAGACGACATATATATCAAAATTTTGGGTTGTATGGGCATTCATTAGCTATGAATGAACCATATACACATTTTTTGCAATTTCACTCAGAACCTATTTCGCCCCAAAACATTTTCCTCTATCATTCATTACCATACTTGACTTCCAAAAGGTTTTTCCTTGTGATCGGTTTCCAAAATCACACCAAAATGTTTCCTACACAACTAGTTTTTGAATCCTCCCTCCAAACATATTTTACATGTCGTCATTTGTCAAATTTTCCCTGCACACTTTCTCTTTGGTTGTTGGTCACCAAATCCGACTCTCCAAGGTTTCCCCTTCATGCTTGGTTGTCAAATTATCCCTTTAATTAATTGTTGTGATCACAAGTTGACCCAACCTGACAAAGAATCCCCTTTAGTTGACTCCCCCTTCTCATATGACTGAAAATTATTTATGGTGGATTAAAATTTGCCCCATTTCGACCAGGTTCTCTTTAAGTCATTTTGGCTTCCTTCGTTGACTTGACTTTGGTCGATTCATCTTGGTCGACTTACCGTGCCTCCAAATCGACTTGTAATCCTTCTAACTCATTTCTCCAGCTTGACTTATGGGTAGTGGAATTCATTTTTATTTGGGCCGACTTGACTTGTGGCTATCTTGGTTGAGGATTTTCCCGTCAATAAAGAGATAAGGTTATATTTGTTACAAAAAATTTCGTGTTGGTGAAATGGTGAGACTATAAGCCTCTCGTTTATAGATCAATGGGTCTTTACCATCACCAAAGTCGCGAGTGAGAATTATTTTGAATTTAATCTTCCACCCTTCCTTGTCTCACACCCTATCCTTTATTGTTGTGTTATTTCGACCACACATTTTGCATATGTTGGACACTTGGTGGTGGTAGAGCACTTTCACCCTACAAAGCTCAATTCAGGCTACATTAATAAAAATATAGTAGATCGATCATGGATAGAAAAATTACGGTCACTGACTAGAAGAACAGACAACATCATTGGGTTAGCAAAGTAGGGAATGTTCTTCACTAGGGCAGGTAGTTTACCAAGAGCCAAATTTAGTAGAATTTTCCGCATTTGATGAAGGAACTTGACATAGTGGGAACAATTGATTCCCAAAGGGGGAACACCAATCCAAGTGGTCATTTAGGTCTATTGTTGTCTTATAATAAATCATGAACCTTTCTATATTCACAACGATTTTCCAGATATTAAACTTACAACACATTTTTTGGGCCTTCCCCCACATTTCTAGCAATTTTGAATGCATGGAAATCTATAACGATGGGGCCCACCACACACATAGAGATAGGCATAAAATTTATAATGGTATAACAACACCTAAAACATAGTTTGTATGCCAAATTTATGGACACCATAAGTTGATTTATCAACTCATATCCTTAATGTTTTCATTCCTTTCGCGACCTCAACTCCTAGGTTTATGTATTTTGGAACTTAAAGCTTTCCTACATAGTTTTTTTCACATTGCAATAAAATGCAATTTCAATGTATTATTATGAGATTTTTGTGAATGAGTGTAATCATCACATTTCTACCACCATTATAGCCACTATGTCTTGTTATGTACATTACAACGTTTTTTACCATTTGATCAATTAACAAAATTTGGTTTTCACTTTAATAATCTTCTTTCAATAATATATTTTGTGTTCTCTTCATAATATTGTGTTCTTTTGATTTTTTTCTCAATCTAATCTAGATTAGATTCATCCATTCAATCATCTAAATGACAAGAAACAATCAATTTTGTTTTTGAATGATTTTTGGGTAAAATCTTTGGGAAATTCAAGGAGTTAAAAAATTTGGAAAAACCTTTGAAGCAAGTTTATAAACAAAGGGATAAAGCTACATTCTGATATGGAGTAACTATAGAAAGGGAGCTTCACTCAAATGGTCATTGACTAAAGAAATGGTTTAGTGGTGAGTTTTCTCATAGTTGAACAACAACAAATAATTGATATTGGTTCCACTTCAATGGAGAAGTGATTATACTATACCTTTTTATATTCTCATGGCATTTCATAAGGAAATTTTATTATTGTTGTTTTCTAGGTTTTATGGATTAAGAGGGTTTTTTTTGGATAAACTTCTATGAAACACATGTATAGGTGTTGATTGTTTCCTACATTATCAACTACTAAATATTGTTTCTATAATTGCAAATTAATTCTTAAACACGATTTTAATACTGTAGAACTAAAATTACGGAATTTCACATTATTATCTATTTGATGGAGAATTTATGTAGAAATTTTAATATTATAACACATCACTTATATCATTTACAAATATATGTAATATGTACAATAATTAAATTATTTATTCATTGAATTTACACACTAGTTACATTATTTATTCATTCAACCTACACACTAAAAAAATAAAATAAAATTTAAATTTAAAATAAATATCCTCAATTTACAAATCAATAACCATTCATTATCAAAATACACTATTATAAAATTTAAATTTAAAATAAATATCCTCAATTTACAAATCAATAACCATTCATTATCAAGATACACTATTATAAAATGATGAGAATGATGAATGCAACATGATGGCATATGTGTTTAGTTGCAAGGGAAATGGTTTGCCCATTTTCCATTGATAATATTTATTAAAGGTTGTAACACAACATTTGATACATTAGTGAGTAAGGGAAAGGATAATGGGATTTGGATGATTACTACATTAAGGTTGTGTTTGTGGGTGTGTATGAATTGAAGGTTGGGGGAATACCAATAGATGGAAGGTGTTGGGTGGATACCAATGGATCGAAGGTGGAAGGAAATACTAATGTTTCAGTAGAAAATCATGTAACCATAAAGAGTGTCGATGAAAAATTTGATCTTGGTATCGCCATAAATAATGTGAGATATTTCTTGATAGCATAATGATATATTGAGACTCGAAAAATGTTACAATTTCACATATTATAACTACTTGAATTGTGTTGGACATTAAGCATACATCAAGGACCACAAAAAATCTCTAATTTGTATAATATTTATTGTTATAAAGAAGACGTATCTAAAATTTAGATCACTAATATTTCTCTATTTTGTCTTTCCAACTCCAAATATAAAACTCAATTTGGACTTAGAAATCTTCAAATATAACTATTTTACCAAAACAAAACATTTTAATCTAATCTAGTTTGAGGAATAAACACAAACTCTAAATTGTATATATTATAATTTTGAAAATTTAACAAACCATATTTTGAATTTTTACTCAATATATTTTTCTATGTCCTATATCAACTCTAAAATAGTTCCCACATAATGAAAATGATCCAAAAAAATGTGAGAAAAAAAAAATGATAAAATAAATCATTTGAAAGATCCAAACCAAGGATCATATACTTAATTGATTGTAATAAACTAGCAATTATGAACAAATGAAATGAACAATTTTCACCTAATTGAAATGTCTAATTATATTGTCCCCACTCGTTAGAATTTCTAAGTTTGCTAATGAAGTTTTGGAAATTTTAAAGCATGTTTAACACCAATAAGGGATTTTGTATCATCATTGGCCTTTAACCTTAACCCCATTTTCCATCTTTAAGTGGGGTACTTTTATAGTGGAATTGGGGCTCATAAATTCCCTTCTATTAAAAACAAAAAAAAAGTGTTTATAAATTAAAAAAATAATTTAACTTTAATATATAAATAAATTGTTTTTATTAATTAACTTTAATATATATAACACTAAAGCATGTTGTATGCCTTAATCAAGGTTCTTCATATATAAATAAATTGTTTTTATTAACTAACTTTAATATATATAACACTTGAAGTATGTTGTGTGCCTTAGTCAAAGTCTTTAATATATAAATATTTATTTTTTATTAACTAATTTTAATGGGTTGAGTATTTCATATTTATGAGATAAAATATGTTTATACAAAGAAGATACAAATTTAATAAGTTAGTCCATTTTAATAACAATATTCACTAATAAAATTTTCAAATACTACTATGTAGTCTAAAAGTTTTAAGTTTTGACTTTTTTTTTTGAAATATTTTTTGTTTAATTTTGTTTGCAAAAGCGTGAGAAATTATTGGATCTATAGATTTGAATGGTTACTTATCGTTGGATCTATTTATGCATTCATAATGCAATTTAAACAACACAAAATTGAGAATTCGCCCAAATTTATATTGCCTATTCCAATAAAAAATATATCTTTTAATATAAAAATCTAACATTTATTTTTATGCCGAAAGGCATATACGACCATATGATTGCCACGTTTAACTGATTAACCTTTGGAATTACCACATTTAAGATTAACTTTTGGATTTCCTCATCTCTATGTGCGTGCGTTTCAATTCACCACAATGTTGACCATCTAGATAACTTTCGACGTTCACCAGCCGCAACACCAGCCACTTTGCGGTTGTGCTAGTTTATTACTATTCCAAATTTCTTTGATTGCAATTCAGATATCTTTACGCCTAAGACGTTCTTTAAGGGGAGGTTTCTCTCACCCCTTCGTCGTCTGTCTGAAGCCAATTCGAACTTTCCATATGTTAATTGCGATAGACAAATCTTCTTTTGACTTGTGTTCTCCTTCACAGACTCGAAACTCCTACTTCACCCGAAACTCCTACTTGAATTTTGACAAATCTTCTTTTGACTTGTGTTCTATCAGTGATCCCAGGTTCGACGTTGCTTCAGAGATGAGGGGTGAGCATCTCGACGTCGTATTGTTCCTGTGCACCATTGGAAAATTTCTTTGTAGTGGCTCTACTGATAGAATGATCAGGATACGGAAAAGGGACCGCAGAAGATTCTCACATTCGATCGTTATTGTCCTGCAGGGTCATGAGGGATTCTTTGGCCAGAACTGCTTCTTCTAAATGGAGATGCATTAAGAAGCTTCAAATAATCCATGTGAAAAATCTTGAGAACGATGTCAGGTTTTCTGATGGATTTAATGTTGCAATTGCTAGGAAATTCAAGAAATTGGTAACTCCTGTGAACGCAGCCCAAGCACTAGGTAATGTTGTATTGTGTGATGGGTATAATCGTTGTTATTTCTTGACTGCAAAATACATGCCTCCAAGAGTTTCTACAAAGTCAGAGGAGAAAACATTGAAAGGAAATCATCAACTTTCAAGTCAAATCAATAGCTGGTTGAAGGATGGCGATTTGAACTTCTGCAGAATGGTCAATAAACATTTTGTCTCTCTACTACAATTTGGTAAATTTCCAAGGTATGATGAATACTACAATTTCATGAAATATCTTGAAATTTCCATGGAGGGAGTCCAATCAGGTGCTTCTTCCGAGTCCTCCATGGAAGGAATTCAAGAAAGCGTCATTTCCTTCTCTCTGAAAATTCTACCAGAATACATTAATGGAGCGCCATTTTTTGATGAGGCTTCCTCTGGGACTTCATCCTCATAACTATTAAATATAATGTAACCTCAACAGGTTGACGATACACTGCCAGCTGTCCTGTCCAACTATACTTTCTATTCTTGTTTTGCTTGAGCCTATTTAGCTTAGTTATTTCCCTTTGCATAGTACTTACTACTTCAGAACTTCTTCATGTACTCGTTTTGTACTCTTCTTATTACATTCTAATATACTATTTTTTGTTCTATTCTTTCTCTCTGCATTTCTTGCTTCACAATTTATCATGGTATCAGAGCTACAGTAGTAAGCCTCTTCACACAGGCTGGAGAGAAACACGATCCTCAAATAGCGCAGAGCTTCACGGATCTTGAGAGCATTCAACACAAACTTTTCACAAGGCTTGGAGAGTTGTCCGTCATACTCTTGAAAGATCCTCGCAGGAAACTTCCACGAGGAAGTTTTCCGCTCATACTCTCAAACGATCAACGTAAGAAGCTCACACGAGGTCGCAGAGCGTACTACGCTCGAAAGTTTCAAGGAGCAGAAACATGAGAAGGAAGCAAAGACCGAGAAGGAAGAAATAGTAAAGATTCTTGTTCAATTTTCAAAGAATCATCAAATATTCATGAAGAAGAGCTGCCGGAGGCAGGAACTCTTGAAGAATTCAAATCATTTGGTCAAATTCACGAAAGATAGTTGCAGAAAGAAGAAGCGTTTAAAGCATCTTAGAAATCGCTCAAATCTATCAAAGATTGCAGCAGAGAACAAAGAACTCGTGAAATTCTTTCAAATCTTTGAAAGATTCACAAATTTTTCTTCTGCAGAAGAAAATCCTTGCAAAGGCAATAAAGAACGCGTCTCAGGTTCAAAGAAAAACCATCGTGGCCATAAGATTTGTCCTACGAATATATCCAAGGAAGAAATCCAGTTCAGAAGGGACGAGGAGAGCACGGAAAAGGCGAAAGAATTTTAGCCGTTAGATCTTGTGCAGAGGACTGACAGCTGTTGGATCCGCGAGAAAGTGCACGAGGTTTAGTCCTCTGGAGTGCCAAGGAGAAATTCGACTTATGAAGTCACGAAATCATCTGGTTGATCCATCAAGAGACACGTGGCGAGATCTCGACATTTTGCTGACTCGCAAGGTGTAAAGGTCAGAAGACAGCCATGAGAATTCGCGAATTGTGAAATCACGAGTTATTTTGGACCGTTGGATTGAGATAGATCGTGAGCCGTCGATATGATCCAATCGAAAAATCGGGGATCGGGAGTTAGATGAGCGAAGGTGACTGCTCTCCAAAACCCCAATACGCGAAATCCCAACATCACAAATCGCGAAATCCTGAGAGGATTGTGAGTCGTCCATCTCAGAGGATAGGTGGCAACAGATCCAAGTGCCATAATTTTGGCATTTCGGAGTTCAGGATATCGGAGGTCTTGTTGACGAAAGGTTAGGACACTCCACGACGAAAGTCCTGAAATCCTGAAAAGATCACAGCCATCCATTCATTCGAACACGTGGCAGAGATCGAGGAAACCGTCGGCATCTCGGCTACCGAGGTTTCAAGTTGCAGAGGATTTGGAGTCGCAAGTCACGAAATCATGAAACGACGAGGACCGTCCATATTGAGGGGACGTGTGGCAACAATCTAGGACCTCGGGGAAAGTCCCGCAAGTGAAGGCCATTGGCATTTCAGGAATCAGCTTTTCGGGAGTCGAGAGACCAAGAGGTCATGCGTTTGAGTTGCAAAACCCCAAAAGGGACTGCAGTCATATCAGGAGAGGTCATGTGGACCAGAGGTATAGCCCAAGGGGCTAACTAAAGTTAATGCCATTTCGGCAAATCGACATTTCAGAGTTCACAGTTTCGGAAACTCTGGGACAAGAGTTCTAAACTCGCGAAATAACAAATCGTGAAATCCCGAAGGGATCTGGACCGTCAGATCACAGGAAGATCTGGATCG
This sequence comes from Picea mariana, assembly GCA_032191745.1. Classification (NCBI taxonomy): domain Eukaryota; kingdom Viridiplantae; phylum Streptophyta; class Pinopsida; order Pinales; family Pinaceae; genus Picea; species Picea mariana. The sequence goes on from JASDQU010425311.1 coordinate 9,010, forward strand.
TTGATCGGTGTTTCGACATATCAAGGATCTTGCAGACAGAGGACCGGGCCACTTCGCATCGTGAAGTCCCGAAATGCAAAATCCCGAAAACGCTTTCGAAAAGGGCCTTTCTAGCATATTTTGCATTTCGGCAAATTGAAAGACAAAGAACCAGAAAAGCCTGTATCCCTTTAACATCAAGGCACGTGGTCACATTGCACAGTGACTAAGGCCGAAGTTAAGTCGTTAAGCCCTCTTCGGCACTTCAGCAATCGAAAGTTGGAGAGTTCAAAGATCTCGTCTAACGGAGTTCCGAAATCACTGCAAGAAAGCAACAGACCTGGTTTTACGTGTGGGAGACAGGTAAATATGAATTTTTCTTTATGTTTTGTTCAATTTTTTTTTTAAAATATGGCGTCGTCTAGCAATTTAGGACCAACTCAGGGTCTGATTCTTCTTGGAAAGAAATATGACTTCAGATCTCTTCGGATGAGATCCTTCTTGCAAGAACAAGAGTGTTGGGATCCAGTGGATCATGGATATGTGGAACCAAATCCAGCAGACCTATCTGCCATGACTAATCAATAGAAAATTGCTCAAGCAATGCAGAGAAATAGAGAAAATAAAGATAAGTTTTGGATTCAAAATTCTGTGGATGACTCGATTTTTTCAAAAATCACAGGCACTGGTACTTCAAAACAGGCCCGTGACATCCTTAAAACTTCCTACCAAGGAAATGACAGGGTCAAAACAGTTAAATTGCAGACCCTGAGGACACAATTCGAGACTCTAAGGATGACAGAGTCCGAAAATGTGGATCAGTTCATGACTAGAGTCATGGGCATCGTGAACCAGATCAGACTGACTGGTGAAACCATCACTGATCAACGAATTGTTGAGAAAATCCTTAGAAGTTTACCAAAGAAATTTGAAATGGTTGTAACAACAATCCTTGAATCCAAGGATCTGTCAAGTTTTTCAACAGATGAATTAATTGGTTCTCTGGTGACACATGAGACCAGACTGCATATCACAGATGAGTCAATATCTAATGC
>JASDQU010425324.1:0-10015 GCA_032191745.1 Picea mariana
AAATAGATCTAAGTCCTCAAGTGGGAGATCTAAGTCTAAAGGAAGATCTAAGTTTCCAGGAAAGTTTGTAAAGGTATGCTGGAGATGTGGAAAATAAGGGCACTACAAGAAGCAGTGTAGATCCAAAGTTGAGAAAAAGAAGGGATCTAAAGAATCTCCTTCTACAAAAGGAAAGACCTCCAAGGAAGAAGGAGGGGATGTGTACTTAGCTTCTTCAAGTACACATGCAGATCATGAGGCATGGTTGGTTGACTCATGTCCATCCTTTCATATGAATCCCCTTGGAGTGGTTCTATGAATATGAAAGATATGATGGAGGTAATGTTTTCCTAGGTGATGACTCGACAACCAGAATCACAGGTCGAGGAAAATTCAATTTGAGGCTCATAGATGGAAGGATTAGAACACTACCTAGTGTTCTACACATCCTAGGATTGGCCATAAATTTGATTTATGTAAGAAAAATGGACAATGCAGGGGTAAGAAAAATATTTGAAAAAGAAACCTACATGATGGTTCAAGGAGAAATGGTGTTGTTGAAGGGAGTTCGGTTTGAAACTCTGTATAAGTTGCAAGGAAGCACTATTAGTGATGGGTGTAATAGTTCCATTGTCCCTGATATTGGAGTTGAAGAAGAAAGAACTCCTACAGTCTCTGGAGAAAAGGTTATGTTGCGGCATCAAATACTGGGGCATATCGGAGAGAAGGGTCTTCAACTACTACACGGTAAAGATATGGTTGAAGGTATGTCTAATTTCTCTCTGGATTTTGATTTATGTGAGCATTTTGTATATGAGAAGGAGAATCGGGTAAGATTGTCCTCTTGTGCAATGAGGGAAGAAGGAATTTTACAGCTAGTTCACGGTGATGTGTTTGGACCTGTATTGGTTCCATCATTGGGAAAATCTGTGTACTATGTCTCATTTATAGATGACTTCTCGGGGAATACTTGGATGTATTTCCTCAAGAAGAAATTGGAAGTCTTTGACAGGTTTAAATAGTTTAAGTCTCTTGTTGAGAATCAAACTGAGAAAATAATTAAGGTGTTGAGGACGGATAACGGCAAAGAGTTATACGGGAATGAATTTGAAGAATTCAATAAGAAGTGCGGTATAGCAAGGCATAAGACTACTCCATATACACCTCAACATAATGGAGTTGCAGAAAGGATGAACATGACGATGATGGAAAAAAAAGGTGCATGCTCAGTGGTGTCGGGTTAGGGAAAGAATTATGGGCACAGGCAGTGGGTACTACATGTTACCTAGTCAACATATCACCCTCATCAGTGTTGGATGACAAGACTCCACAAGAGGTATGGACTGGTAAGAAACCTTCTCTCACATATCTCAAGGTATTTGGTTGTGAGGCCTATGTTCATGTTCCAAAGGAAAATAGGAGTAAGCTGGATAAGAAGTTTGAAAAGTGTATCTTTATTGGGTATAAATATGGTCTCAAAGGTTATAAGCTTTGGAACCCAAAAACTAAGAAGGTTGTGTATAGCTGAGATGTGGTATTTAGAGAAATGAAGGATGTTGTTAAACATGAAGTCCTACCAAGTAAGGAAGAACCAGAGAAAATAGATTTTGATTTAAAGGATGATGAATCAGACTCTATAGAAGAACGAGAATCAGAAGTAGAAGATCCTCATACCCCATTATTGAGGAGATCGATTCGAGAAAGAAGGCTACTAGAAAGGTATACTCCATCTTATTTCCATTCAAAATTTTCTTTGTCTATTACTGATGATGATCCTAGAACTGTCAGAGAGGTAGTGGATTCAAAAGATGGAAAGCTCTAGAAAAAGGCCATGGAAGAAGAAATGGCATCCTTGGATAAGAATGAGACTTGGGATCTAGTGGAGTTGTGGACTGGAAGAAATCCCATTGGAAACAAATGGGTATTTAAAAAGAAGTTGAATGCAGAAGGCAAAGTGGAGAAATACAAAGCTCAGTTAGTAGCAAAGGTTTATTCCCAGGTTGAGGGAATTTATTTTGGTGAGATTTTTTCTCCTGTTTCCAAGTTAACTTCTATAAGATTTATGTTATATGTTGTTGTTGAATTTTATTTTGAAGTAGAACAAATGGATGTGAAGACAACATTCCTACATGGGGATCTGGAAGAATAAATATATATGAAGCAACCATAAGGCTTTGTTGTGAAGGGAAAGAAGGAGTTGGTATGCAAGCTAAAAAATCCCATGTATAGTTTAAAACAATCACCAAGGATGTGGTATCAAAAATTTGATACTTATATGCTGAGACTTGGCTTCACAAGAAGCAAAGATGATCATTGTGTGTATTTTAAATTAATTGGTGATGATTTGATTTATTTGGTCTTTTATGTGGATGACATGTTGCTGATAGGAAACAACAAGGAGATTATCCAGGATGCGAAAACTCAGTTGTCCTCTAAATTTGACATGAAGGATCTCAGTGCTTCAAATTTCATTTTGGGCATGGAAATTAAAAGAAATCGAAAAAAGAGGAAACTTTGGTTAAATCAGAGAAAATATGTCGAGACAATATTGCAAAGGTTTGATATGCAGGAATGTAAACTAGTCAAGGTCCCTATTCCTGTTGGTGTAAAGATATTTGTGAATTAGTGTCCCAAGACATGGGAAGAGGAGGAGGACATGTCTTGTGTTCCATATGCGAGTGCAATTGGCAGTTTGATGTATGCAATGGTCTATACTAGACTCGAAATTGCACATGCAATGGGAGTTTTGAGTAAGTATATGTTAAAACCAGGGAAGGAGCATTGGACAGCAGTAAAAAGGGGTTTTCAGGTATTTGCGAGGCATTTCTAGCTATGGATTGTGCTACCAAGGAAGACCAGGATTGGATAAAGTGTTGGACATACATGGCTTTGTGGATGCAGATTGGGCTGGAGATCTGGTTCATAGGAGATCTACAAGAGGGTATGTGTTTAGCTTGTTTGGAGGAGCAATCAGTTGGATGAGCAAAAGACAGGTTGCAGTGGCACTTTCAACTAGAGAAGTTGAATACATGGCAACCACTCATGCAAGTAAGGAAGCAGTATGGTTACAAAGATTGTGTTCAGGTATTAGGTTGGTACAACAAGTTGTAAGGATATATTATGATAGTTAGAGTGAAATTTTTTTAGTGAAGAACCTCGCTTATCATTCAAAGACAAAGCATATTGATACTCAATATCACTTTGTGAGAGACATGGTTGAAGAAAAGAAAGTGTTGTTGATGAAGGTGGACACTTTGAAGAATGTTGCAGATTCATTAACAAAATCTGTGAGCACTAAGAAGTTCTCTTGGTATAGAGGATCCATGGGCATTATTGCCATGGATTGTTGACTATATAACCTTGTAACCCCTTGTATGAAAAGAAAACAACAAGTGGGAGAATGTTCGGTATGTATTATATTCTTCACACAACTAGCTCTAGTGTCTGCTAGTTGTGTCGAGTGCACATGGGGGTTTGAGGGGGTGATAGCCCCCTTGTGTGGGGGCTCGGGGGTAGCGCCCCCGAGAATTTTTTTTTCCATCAGGAAATGTGTCGCATTTTTGCCTCATTTTTCGTGTCGCCTCGATTTTAATGTCCATTGTTGGACGGTTTTTCGGCACATGTTTTTTTCCGATGTTTTTCTATTTCTGGTTAAAGAATTAGGGTTGTTGGCTAATCCAGTTCATTGGGTTAGGGTTTTGGATGCAATTGGATCCTATATGTATATTGTATTGTAAACAATGTATCACTATGAATGAATATAGAATATGTTGGTTTTCCCGATTTGGGTTTCCAGGGGAAAATTCTTTGTGTAATGTGTGTATTTTCCATTGTATCTTTTATGTTCTTCTATTGAAAATATGTTTGCAGTAAAATATTGTACAAGGTTAAAATCTACACTTCAGAGAAACAACTCATGGCCCCCTCATATGGATCTAATGGGAAAACGTAACAATCCACTACTGCAAACATATAGAAATTATCACTCAATCTATCTACTCTTACCTAAGCTAGGATTCCATTTCCCTTGGCCATCCCATGAGGGAGTCAAGCCCAATCCTGATCTAATACCATATTGAGAGATGGACTAGTGAGAGTAGACATATTACACACATCAAAATTGTGCTTAAGTGCTCTATTGAACAAAGAAATAGAGTACAAATAAATACATGAATATTGTCTCAAGATAGACAACTACCTTGATCCACTAGTTGCGGAAATATCTTAACCTCACACCAAACTAGGAAGCGTCTAGTTAGACAGAATCTCTCAAATCCAACTAGCTCCAACCACTTCCCAAAGACTAGGAATAAACTCTTTACGTAGAAACCAAATATACCTAATAATGACCAATAATAATTATAATCACATATATGATCACACTAAAGATAAGTGGCAGTTACATATCCCAACATACTTTTCTTCAATATCTCTATGTGCTTATCAAAAAATCTCTTCCTCTTCAATTTACAAATCATGATCAAGTTAGAATATAGTTACACCTAATCACCCTCGTATCTTCCCAAATAAATTTATGTTACATCCTCTCTATGATTCTTACCTTACTCATAGGCATTTGACCAATCATGCCTTATCATTGCTATAACATGCAAGCTAGAAGAATAAGTCGCATTGCCTAACCTAACATATCTCTTGCCTATGCCTAGTCCTTAAAGAAATATCTTAATATATGCATCAAGCTAGAAGAATAGGTCTCATTGCCTAACATGGCATATCTCTTGCCTATGCCTAGTCCTTAAAGAAATATCTTAATATGAAAAAAACAAAGTATGCATCATTCTAGCAAGTCTTATAGATATGTGTCGAGTTACATCATTTAAAAATATATTTTGATATTTTTGACTTAGTTACCAACAACCTATTTCCATTTTTTTTAATTAATATTTTTTTCTCCTGACTAATCTTCCTATGTGTGCATAATTCAAGTTCATGGGATCATATAATGTGTTCACAAGATAAATTTAAATAGAAAATGATCTTAGAGAATAATCAAATGTGACTCTTAATTCTTTATGTAAGATAGTGTGGTTGAGGAATTTCAAAACTCTCTTTACAACTTTGAATTTATTTGAATTTCTTCTTTATGCGAGATAGTGTGGTTGAGGAATTTCAAAACTTTTTTTATAACTTTGAATTTATTTGAATTTCTTCTTTATGTGATTGAGGAATTTCAAAACTTTCTTTATAACTTTGAATTTATTTGAATTTTTTCTTTATGTGATTGAGGAATTTCAAAACTTTCTTTATAACTTTGAATTTATTTAAATTTTTTCTTTATGTGAGATAGTTTGGTTGAGTATTTTCAAAATTAATTTATTTGAATTTCTTAGCTTTCTTTTAAGTGGGCGACCACATAAGTAAATTATTTTAAGTGTTCCACTTTTTTTTCTTTTTTAATGCAACTTTAAATATAAAAGTATAAGTATAATGGAAAGAGGTATGTATGGTGTTTTATTATAGAATATATTTTTGCATTGTGTAATGTTATGTTTTTTCTTTTTTTTCTATATTGCAAAGATATATATTTGATTTTCATTGTTTGAAGAAATTTAAATTTCAAATGTAAGATTTAAAGACCATAAACTTATGTTTAATCTTGCTTTGATGTCATGTTAGAAAATATTGAAATATAGATAGAGAGAGAAAGTATGATCGATATCAATGTATATATTCTACATATCTTCCACTTAATACAATATGCATATATAGTATATGATGATCTTCATGGACATCAATGATAAACTTATCTTTAAATAACTATGAGCCCGTAATTATCCCAACAATGTATCACATCTCAATCAATTTAAACTCTGGATTTATCATGCATCGAGGAGGATCAAATTCTTTAAGGTGCAAACCTTTCCTAAGGTTTTTTCAATCTAAAAAATTAAGCATTATATAAATATACATTTGACTCAATTAATTGTTAAGATGCCCTTAAACAAGAGCTCTAATGTTGCCATGGTCGATCATAAATTCATACACAATTAGTGCTAATGGTGGGTATCGATAAAATAATAATAATAATAATAACTAAATAAATCCATATTTTTTTCTTAACTATCAATTTGTAAGAACTAGGGTAATAAAAAAGTCAATACCTATGTGAAGATCAATAATGTCTTTGATCACTTGATTAGGATGTGGACATGAATTAGATGTGGATGGTGAATTATCTAGTTCTCACTTATGAGAAGGTGTAGCATATGGTTCCCATGGATCCACAATAGAAGAAATAGATGGAGTAGGTTTTAGTTCATATAAATCAATGATGGTAGATTCAGTGATAGGGTGACTTGCATTGAGTGATGAAGTCTTAAAATATCCAAAGCCTATTTTCACAAGTCTCATCTTATCCATTGTTACAATACCTTGTCCATTCTTAGTCCACCACTAGTATAACTCATCTAAAAAAATTAACTTTGAACCAATACCTTTAGTATGTTTCTCAAAATTAATAAAGTGCATCTTATGATTAGCCAAAAATGCATGAGAGGAAGTTGTAATAGAAGGGAGTTGAATATACTTATGTAAGGTGACAAATACATATTCATTCTCCCTTAATTTATTAGTGGGATTTTTATAGACATGATCTTAAATTTATTTCATTTCTTATACAAGGTTCTCATTAAGTTTGCACAAATGCTTAATGGACTTGTCATTTTCAACCAAATATTAAAGTAGGATATCATGACCATTTTTAGGTCTTGATACTTATCAAATCCTCTAGTATTATCACCCTGAAGTAAAATAGCCTTTTCCTACTCACAAAGTTGAGTAATAAACTCTTGCAGTGTATTAACTTCATCATGAAGCTTGGATATTAGCTTCATAAACTAAAACAACTTGTTTATTAAGATTAGTATCAACTTTTTACAAAAGATGAACATGCTTCAAAGTTTAGTATTAGTATTCTATAATTAGGATTATGAATAGGTAAAAATTTAGAAATAATTGTATAAAAGACCTTCTCACCATCGACCAATTACAATATTAAATGGCCAAAATAAAGATTATGAATAGGTAAAAATTTAGAAATAGTTGTATCAAATACATTTTCACCATCGAGCGATTACACTACTAAATGGCCAAAATAAGCTCCTTTATGTTTCTTAATATCTTCCCATTGATTAAAACATTTTTCTTTAGAGTTCATAGTTTTCCATACTACCCATAAGGTATCTTTTTCAAATCGAATTTTTTTTTATGTTTTGATTATCCATACAACTAGGAATATCATTGAACAAATTCTTCATAATGTAATAATTGGAAACAAAAATTGCATATAAAGCATGAAATTTTTGCAAAAGCTTTTTAATTAATTGTTTGTCTCTTTATTTAAGTTAGCGCAACTCTCTTCTAATTACACTTGTGATTCCTTGATAAAGCCATACAATTTTCAATTTAGTCAAATTTTTAAGGATACAATTTTACTTTATTTGATATTAAATTTAGATAATCAACCCTTGTTTAATTTGAAAAATATTACATACTTCTATGAAATATTCTTTCTTATATATGGAAGTGTAATTCTTTTGATACATCTTTACCAACAAATACTTTAACTTCATTCCTTATTTTAAATCTATTTTTATTTTGTATTAATTATTTTAATATATTTTTGCCCACAAATACTTGAACTTCATTCCTTATTTTAAAACTATTTTTATTTTGTATTAACACATTTAAATTCATTTTTATCTCTGCTAGTACTATGTACTATGTCGAAAGCTATAAAGCATATCCATCATCTTTAACTTTCTTCCACACTACTGAGTATAAATTCTAAGTTAATGGACCCATCATAAAATTTAAGTGAATGGACACTTTACAAAGAATAAAGAACTAGAAAGTATATATATATATATATATATATATATATATATATATATATATATATATATATATATATAATCTCCCATTAAAAAAATATAATTTTCATCTCTATTAATAATATGTCAAAATAATTCATAATTATAAAGCACATTTAGCTTCTTCTTTTTTTCACATATAGTCTTCCAATGCTAAACATATCATTATTTAGAGTCCATTTTTATATAATATCATAGCATTAGTCCTTTATAGAATATCAAAATGCAGGACTATGAAGCTTATCCACCGTTTTGTTCTTAAACATTGTAGTTTTGATAGGTAAAATCCTCTTGTTAAAGGAAAAAAGTTAAGAAATGATTGTTACTTTTTTCTTTTCCAACGAATTTTTAGTTCTTTGTTTATTTTAAAACTTCCCATGCTATATAATATGTCATTTGTATGATTGTTATTTTTTCATTTTCAATGAATTTTTAGTTCTTCGCTTATTTTAAAACTATATAATATGTCATTTGTATGATTGTTATTTTTTCATTTTCAATGAATTTTTAGTTCTTCGCTTATTTTAAAACTTTCCATCCTATATAATATGTCATTTGTAAATTGGTATTAAAGGGATTTGAATTTTGATTTCACTCCTATTATCAAAATTTCAAAATTACTTTATGGATTTTCTTACACAAAGCCTTGGTAAGGCAAATGGGTACTTTTTTATTTGAGTTAAAGAATATAATTTTAAAAACATTGTTTATTATACGAGGGTATATGATTAGTGGTTAAATTAAATTTGGTAAGTTCATTGTAATCTATTTGACAACCTATTTTAAAAATATAATAATCCACTAGATCATAATTAAATTTTGTAAGTTCATAGTGATCTATTTGACAATTCATTTTAAAAATATAATAATCCACTAGATCTAGATCCACTAGATTTAATAGAGGACCTTGGATATAGATTTATTTTTTTTATGTTTATGAGACAAATTGTGTGAAGGAACATTATAAATGATAAGCATGGTTGAGATGTTCATACTCAATGAGGAGAAGTCCAAATAATTTATGCAAGAATGTAAGCCCGCAAAATAATTAATTGAACCATTTTTTTGTAATTTCCTATTGAGTTGGACCACTTGCAATAATTGCTACAGCAAAGAAGGTCCAAACTCTCTATGGCAAGGGATCTATGATTAGAAATTTTTAAACCAAACTCAAGTCTCTCAAGGAGAATTTAAGTTTGTGCCCTGAAGTTGAGATGCCTAGATGATAAAAAAAAATGTCATGTAGATATATTTATATAATTTTATTTATTTATTGTCTTTCCTTCCTTTTTATTTTATTTTTTGCTTAGTCGATCATATCACAATTCACCCAAATTCCTTTCAACAATCATGTCCCTTATAAATGAAAGAGACATGTATAGGATGTGTGCTTCTTCAATTGTGGACTTTCATAATCGTTATCTTTGAAAAAACCTCATCTTTCACAAAGTTGTCTGCATTTTTTAAGTAATAATAGGAAAAGTAAGAACTTATATATGGACTTCTACCTTGTTGGAACAATTAATGCATGTGTTGCTCCAAGTCTTAATATCTCAATGGATCTCCAACTTCCATCTATTCCTCACACTTTGTAGTATGTGTGACAATTGTCTAGGGAGAGTTTTGGTTCATGGCAATGATAGATGCTCGTGCACACATTCAATGAGCCATGGGGCATACATTCATGAAGTCATATGGCATAGAACTACCTACTCTATTACCATATTAGAGTTAGGTATGAAACATTAGAATTGAATGTTTTAATATGAGTCCACATAACACACATGAATATGCATTAAAAGCAAATATATCATAATATGCTTAAAATGTTTGTGGTCCAAAATATAATGGTCAATGACCCATTTATATCATGTGAGTATAAATTCTCTACAATTATGCACATTAATCCTAGATTAGCATTGGGCTTGAAATCCCTTAGCATGCCTTCATTGGTATTATTGATTGTATTGTTTATTTGATTAATTGTATGTGAGTTGATCTACAATGAGCCTGTGGAATCATATAACATATGATAATTCACTTGGAATGTACAAATATATCACGATTCTATTGTAAGATAATGAAGAGTGAGGGCTTGTATCATATGTACTATAGCTAGACTACAATAAGAGGTTAATCCATCT
>JASDQU010425327.1:0-10015 GCA_032191745.1 Picea mariana
TCAAATTGGCTAATCAAAATTCTCCAAAAACATTTTTTTATTACCTTTTAGTTTCATTTACAGCTTGCATTTGTACATAGCAGTTTTTGAAAAGATTTTGTGTCAAAGACTTGAGGACAAGTCAATAAATAAGGCTGAGGGGGATAAGGTATAAATTTATGAAGATTCTTTGAAGACCTTTCAAGCCTTCTACAGATGGAAACATTCATTTCAAAGAGAAATGCAAACACTCCAACGCCATATGGCGCTGGAATGTTGCCATATGTAGAAGGCTTGAAACACTCCAGCGCCATATGAAATCCAGAATCCTCCTATTTTCATTCCTTCCTTTGCTTACCCAACCCGAAAATTCTGTTAGACAGTTAAAAATCAAATGGTATGTTGACAATTCTATTGTCAACATACATCATTCTCGCCCTGTAGAAGAAAACGTGGCAGTTGAAAGGGAATGCGTGGAGAGTAAAGGCAAAGAGAACGTGTTCAAGAAGGAGTCGGTCAGGGAAAGATAAGTGAACCCAATGACAATTAAAAAAAAAGAAAAAACAAATTCAACTGAGAGAAGAACATTTTAAAAACTGAAACCATTCACTGGTAACAGAGGTCGATTTTGAAAGCTGGGTTTCGACACAAGAAGACATAAACAAATTACCCGGTATGCCCCTTTCATCAAATTTTTTAAAACAGAGAACAGTTTGGGGATAAAAAAAAAAATTGATGAAATTTTATTTTTATTAACAAAAATCTTAAACAAATGAAGAAATTATAGAATTGAATAGACTCTTTAAGACTTGGAAGCTTGAGAAACTTTTGAACAAGAATATACCTTTTCTTGAGCAGTTAATTTTTCTTCATTCTCTTAAAAATCTGAAGGATGGTATCTAGGTTTGAACCAGAAAGATTTAACCCCTCAAAAATTCACAGAGACTGTATGCGAATTCTTGAACAAAACCAATGGATAACCTTCTTTGAGAAATTTGATGGGTGCTATGAGGAAGTTGCTTTAGAATTTGGTCATTCATTTGATGGGGAAAGGGCCACTGTTGGAAACCTCACTATTAGAATCTTTGAAGATATAATTGCGCAGGTCACTGGATTACCTCAAACAGGAGAAAGATAATTCAAAACTAAGCACTTTAAAGATAAATCATGGGCATCTTTTGTTTCCAGATCTAGGGTGGCAGCAGTCAATTGGAAAAAGAGAATTCCTAGGAGTTGGTTGATTCATCCTTGGGATGAATTAGCCTATCTATCCAGAAGTTTATAACTTGTGAAGGAAGATTTAGTATTATCTACCTATATCACATCAAGCTGCTAGAACATTTAAAAAGTAACTATGAAATTAACATGCCCTACTTTCTACTGCAAATCCTTTCTAAGATGGCTAAGGTTGTTCAAAAACAAGGGAGGAATACAGAAGAGAGTCTATACCATTGTGGCTTCATTAAAATGATCATCATACATGAGCTACAGAAACAGAACTTGACTTGGCAACAATTTATCAATGGGAATGGTTTTGAAACAGTGGAAGAGGAAGTAAAAGAGGAACAAATCTTGGTTGTGACCGATGATGAGGAAGAAATACAAAACCCCAATGCAACAAGCTCAAAATAGCCTATGGGGAGGAGAAGAACAAGAAGCATGGTGAAAATGGAGAAAGAATTCCAAGAAAAAGATAAAATTTTCACCACATATGAAAGAAAATCAAGGAAACGCCAACAAAACCAAATTGATGAAGCACAACAAGCACAGTATGCACACCTTCAGACTATGGAAAAACAAAGAAAGACGGGGAAAACACAATCATTGGAAAATGATGATTTTGAAGGACAAGAAACTTCCACATATGAGAAAATGAGAAAAGATGTGAAACAATTAATTGAATATATGAAAGATGAAACTCAACCTCCACAGACAGTAGAACAAATAGAAGAAATGGCTGGTGGGTCCACATCAGAACTTGATAAGAAAAGCAAGAAAATAAAAAAAATGAAGAAAAAGATCAATGAAATTGAAGTCCTGGAAAGGTACTTAAAAAAAGAGAACGAAATGTTAAGGACTCAAAGCCATAGAACATAGGAAGAGAATGAAACCTTGAAGAAAAATAATAAGAAGCTTCAAAAGCAAAACAAATTAATCTCCAAACAGGGCTACAAATGGTTTCAGCAGAAGAAGGCATATAAAGAAAAATATCAAAGACTGAAAGTTCTTCATACAACTCAAGTTAATGTGGATACATTGTTGCAGGAAGCAGAGGTGACAGAAGATTACTGACAGAGGTTCAAGAACATTTTTTTTTTGTGCATGAGGACATGCAAAGTCTTCCTCTTGGGGGAGATGTTGAGTACATTTTTATGCTTTCTTCCACTCCATAAACTATACTTTTGCCTCCAAAACCATCCATTTTGTCATCATATTATTCCATATTTTCCATAAAATAGCTTATGTAAGGTACATTTATCATTCCTTAGCTTAAGAATTGAATTTTCGAATTTTTGGCCTTAAAATTAAAAAATTATCATAAATTACAGGATTTGACTAAATCTCGTAATTTCTCCTAGGTTCGTGTACTTGCAGGACAGCAGGGTGAAATCTGAGACATGGGTCATGATCCTTGATGTACAAGAATGGATGAATACCTATTATCTTTGAGATCTGAGCTTTCCAAGTGTTTGGTCAACGCTGGTCAAACAAGGCCACTTCAGCAGAAAATACCCTGTTTTAGCATAAAATCATGGACAGTTTTAGATTTTCTTGGGTTTTGTTCATATTTTATGGATTTGAAGGGGGTATTCAACCTTCCTAACATATTTTATGGATCTAATCATTATCTTTATGAGGTTTCTTAGCATTATCAGTTTCAAAACTCTTGTATAAATACTCCAAGACATGGACTAGTATGGCAATCTTTATGTTAATGAAGAAAACTTTGAATTTGCAGTCTTGAGATCAATTTTGTGTTTTGTTCTTGATGATGTCTATGCTATGATTATGTGAATGCTGTTGGAATTTCCTTCTTAGCTGAGATGACTTAGTTGTACAAGTGAAGCACTAGAGGGCCCCCTTTGCCAAACTAGTACACTTCTCCTTTTTCATTCTTTTCAAGCAAATTTTGGTATGAGCTTTAGTTCAGTTTACATTATGTTGTCGATAACACTGTTGTGTTTTATTTGATCAAGTTATCTGGATGATGAATATGGGAAAGCAAAGAATGTATCTCTTGTAAAAGAGTTCAGCCTTTCAGACATTTATAAGCTTCTAATTTAGTGCTTTAGTTCAGTTTACATTATGCTGTAGATAACACTGTTGTATTTTATTTGATCAAGTTATCTAGATGATAAATGTGGGAAAACAAAGAATGTATCTCTTGTAAAAGATTTTAGCCTTTCAGACATTTATAAGCTTCTAGTTTAGTTTGAATGCTTACTGTTTTGAATACTTAAAACTAGTTGAATGTTTTTCTACTCTAATTGTTGATTAATGGTAAGAGATCTATGAATACACCTTCTATAAAGAAGCTTAGAATTTCCTTTCATACTCAGCACTTAGGTTAGCTTTGATTTATTTCCATTGAAAGAACAAAAGTTATCTCTAAATCCATATATTTTGGATGTGCCTCTAAGTCTTACAAACACCAGATTGACAATCAATTGCACTCTAATTTACAACAGTAGGTTGGAGTCTAACAATGATCATCGCTTGTTGTTCACTATGTGTCCATCGATGATCTCTAAAAGGAGCTCAAATATTAGGAAAAACATGCATTTTGGCTTACATCTTCTCATGGATTCCCTTATGTCCTGTAGGGTGGAGATTAAGGCTATAACAAAACAAGTAGAAGATGAAAAACATTTCTTCTCATATTTCCCTACCTATACCCATATTAGATCCCAATTTAAAAATATCTTCAACATTACTGACCTTCCTAGCCTCCTAAGTCATAAAAACTATGGTGATCTTGAAATGCTTCTCTCAATATTTTTTGAACATAAAAATACAATTTTAAAGAATTTGAAATAATCTCTTACCTTTTTTAGGTCAGATAAACCAATTAATATAAGTGGATAGTTATTTAAAACTTGTCAAATAATATATGCCTAAAATGTTTACAGATTCCACATGAACACAATAAGATATAAACTTTTTTTCCTCAAATCTTAAGATTTCCAATACAAAAACATGATATAAACAATAAAGCCAAAAATACAAAAATAAATTTCTGGATTCTTCACCCTTACCAGCGAAATTGCCTCTAATTCAAACACAACAATAAAGCCAAAAAAAAAAACATAACAAAAATTTAGGTTCTTCGCCCTTACCAGTGAAATCAATGGTTGGACCTTATCGGCTCCCTATCCGCGGTATAAGGGGGCTTCGGTGGTGTTTATTATCCTATGCCATCGCGCACCATCGACCATGCCTTCGCCCATCTGTAAACCATGCCCATCGACAATGCCATCGCCGCCGATGTCCATCGTTGGCGCCCTCCATCGCCTGCCCATGCCGGATGTAGGACGCCGATATGGATGGATGACAGGCGTGCATTAATATCATGTTAATTCAAATTTTGAATTTCCGAAAGGCACTAAGCATTTAGATTTTAATTTCACAAACCTGTTCATTCAATATTTTTTCGTTAAACCTGTTCATGCACTCGGGAACTCTGTCAGTTTCAATATCTTCCAGTAGGAATCAAGGTGAACGCTGAATCCTTCATACTGTCCATGGGAGAGGCTATCCATGGAGAGCGTGTTCAAGTGGAATCCTTGTCTCCTACACTTCTACCTTTTTGAGACAACCCTCACAAAAGAATGTCTGAGAAAAATGATATATAAGGTTAATTTTCACTAGCATTTCTTTTCCAACTTTTCTTTCCCATCACCTGTCTTTGCACCTCCCAACAACCATCCAAATGTACCCTATATCATACCATCTGAATGTGCCCTATGACATGTGGCACCTACCATATACGATATGGATGGTGTAGTCACTAATTCCAACCATCTATTTTCCATCCATCCCCTCAACCTGACGTTGTCTCTATTAACACCATATTTGTTGTTTTCACACCATTTGCATGATATGGACAGATCGTTGAGTTGGAAATGCACTTTAAATGCGATTAGATGCTTGGTTTCATTTTCAAATTCAAATGGATCGGATGCTTGGTTTCATTTTCAAATTCAAAATTCAAATGGTTGTAGTCAACCGCCTCACATTTTCCACCAATATTACTGAAAAAAACACTCCGTTCAATTCATTCAGATGTAGGACGATGGCAGAAGATAAAACAAGAGCCTAGATAGCAGCAAGAGAATGTAAAAGGTGGGTCATGCGTGCAGCAGTTTTGGTGGGCGGTGAGCAACAGTTTGGGACGAATAAATGAGCACAATTTTGGTTTATGGAGATGATTAACCATGGGGAGCCATGAGATCAATTTCGACCATGGGGTTCGGCAAGATGGGGATTATCAGGTCCAGGGTTTTTCTTTGTCTATTGTGAAACCTGGGGAGTCTGTGGGTTCCATAAACCCTAGAAAAGCACTAAAAGGCATGCAAAGCCTGCAACTTATCTGACCCTCTAGGTTATAGGCCACTCAAATTTATTTTTAGGTTGGCAGTTCTTTGCTTGGCACTTGGCTCGAAACCCTGGAGGCACCTAACGAATTCTCGTTTAATATCAATCATGTGATTCAATATGGCATCAAACATAATCATTTGCTCTTTTGTAAAAAAATGTTGTTAATTTGAATGTCCATAGATTGTGGAACCATGTATATCCAACTTTTCTAATTTTAAAATAGATCATCAAAGTTGTAAAAAAATCATCTTGGTGTTGGACTCGGACTTGGACATTGGCCAATTGAGTCGAATTGTTGAATTTTTTTTTTAAATGTATGTTACAAGTTCTCAAGTTAAAAGAACATAGTCCGTATGGCATCCATTGCCTTCGCTGAACTCCATAGCTACCAAGGACTAGTCTCGGCTGAAAGTTCTAACATTGTTAACACTATTCCGACATATATTGATCCAAAACATTAGATTATTTTTTAGTACCTGCCATTGTAAATAGTGAGAGTCCAAGAGATTGGCTATTTATTTAAAAAATATATATTCATAACAAATGAACTTGCAGCAATGAAAACAAATTCAATGGGTGTGGTGTTGCTGAGTATGATGTCCATGGAAGAAAAAATCCTCACTTGAATGCCAAATCAAGTTTAAACAAGGTTGCATGGGAGTGTATACCTGCCGCTATGTAGGTATAATAAAATAATAGCTGTAGCAGCTTTTGACACTGTTTTGCGGCGAATACGACTCTACCAACTTTGGTTAAATATAGAGAATTGTGTAACATGTAAAATCGTATTTTGAAATTTTGTGGACATGACATTTTGGCAGGATATGCATCCAAAGTATCAGTAATGGTAAAATTGTGTTGTAGTTTGGAAATGAGTTACTAATCTCATAACACTAGAGTATGTTTTGTCTAGCAGATTAATATCGATTTGCTTCTTCGTTGTTGGGCTCTGGTTTATGTTCTTGCAAATTCTAATTATAATAATACTTTTTTACTGTTGTGAGAGTGGAAGTATTATGATGAAAACTGGGAAGAAGGCAGAAAGGGCGTTCCACGTCAAAACTTTAGTATAATCTTTAGTATAAAGGGCACGCTCTTAGAACTTATAAGAGGGTTTGTGTATTTGTGATCGACGTGCTTTTGCTGAGCTTGACAGTGCTTAGTGTAATTGTGAGAATCGACTAAGTCTAATTCTAATGATGAGTGTATTATTAATGCAATTTAAAACATAAACTTCTTAGAGACATGCCATAAAGAAACTTCTTAGGGATATGCCATGATCCTGAATAGGATTATGTGTTAATCCACAAGTTATAAAAATATAATGCAATATGTGCACCATATACAAGTAATCAGTGCACTAATCCATTCACTACTCACTAGTGAGTCGGTACTTTACCTATGCACTACTTTCAAGTGAATTGATGCTTAGTATTGTGGAATAGAGAAGTTCTAGTTTATAGATTTGTTGCCAAATCATTGGATATTTAAATAGACGTCTACCACAAGTGCCATCATAAGCTTTGGGCATTGGACTAGACAATTCAATGGCAAGGAGGACCCAAAAATCAGAGTACATTCAAACTCTCAATTAGAGAAAAAGGACATAAAAGCATCTCAAAGTTATTACATATGTAATTATTTCTAGTCTATAACCATGTATCTACAAGCGTTTTGAATCCATATCATTTCAACCGCCACGAGAACACACTGAACTAAACTAAGTTATATTAAAAGTTCTTTATTACTGATATATCCAAGTCAAACTGAACTGAATTATATTAAAAGTTACTTATTCTTATGGATATACAAGTCCACAGAGTAATTGGTATAATCAGAAATACTTTCTGGTTTCTCGGCCAAAATTTTATTGTCAAGGAATTAATATCATGTGCTTGCATGTGTGCGTATAAATGATGGAATGAAAATTTTAATATTGTCGGAATGTGTGCATTCCTATATATATTATTATTTTTTATCAATCCAAACAAGCAATAATTGTTCATCCCCACTGCTGTGAATAACAAAAACATGTTGTGAATAACAAAAACAACAAATTTTTCTATTGCCAACAACAACAAATTCAACAAGGTAGCAATTTTACAAATCCTTTTTCAAAGTAACAATTTTATAAATCCATCTTTAGTTATGGAAAATTGACTTCAAATTTAAAAAAAAAAGGGATAAAGAAAGGTACAATAAGCTAACCAGTATCCAAAGGAGAACATGAAAAACAATATCTAGTTCAATAGTTGCTGGATGAAGAAAAAATTTCTCTCCTTTGATTCATCTATCAAGTAGTAGTGGTACAACAAGCGGAATTGTCTATTATTAAAGAACAATTTTAATAGTAAAGGCTCACAACTTTGTTACCAGACATTGAAGTTTTGTGGGACACTAAACATGTAGCAGTGGTTACCCACTATTACTATGAGACACCAACACCGCTCAATCCACCAGTGTGTCTAAACCCTCCAATAAAAACTACTACATGACATTTGATGCACCCTACATGAAATTTGATGCACCCTATTGCCAAGCATCTGATGCCCTGTATGCTAAAATGTCCACCATTATTAATCCTAACTTACCTATGCATGAGGGGGCTTATTGTTTTCCATCCAATAATCCAAATCTACAATTGCATAGTACTTGGTCAGAGCACGTTATACTCGCTTGTATGGGATCTTTTGATACTCGCTTGCAAAAATCCTTGCTCATCATTCTGGTCCATTCATTGCCCTAGGCAGTCAAGCCTACTTTTGACCATGATTATAAAAAAAATTCTATAACTACAGTAGTCGCGACTCGCCACAACACAACATCTCAGTTTATGTGTAGTCTTTGGACTCCTGGGATGTGTTGTTGTAGCCTGTGGGTATAACCATTACGCACGCAGAGAATCAAACTCGTACTTGGAAAATGCAATCGACGGTTGCCACAACCCGGGCTCTCACAGTAGGCGCAGATTCATCTTCTGATGCTAATGGTAATGGCAGTAGTATTGATCATAATTTTGAAATAATGAAGAAACGGTCTGGAGATTCTAAGGTGAGTCGGGTCACTCCTGGAATAAAGAAGAAAGGGCCCAAAGATTCTAACCTGAGTCCAAAGGCTACAGTTGTGATCACAGACACATACAGTTTCCAAGAAAAGGTGCAGAAGTTCACAGGAATGCCCACGCCCCCCGCTAGCAGTACATGAAGAATCTGAGAGGCGGCCTTTGCTCTTCAAGCCCAGAGCACATCGCGCAGAAATTAATGTACTACTTGTTGTAATTTGCAAGTGTGGAAACACAAATTACCATAAGACAATCATTACAAATGAAAATAAAGAACACAACAATTTACGTGGTTCACCCAAAAGTTGGGCTACGTCCACCAAGCATAGGTATCGGTCATCTTATTATTCATCTAATGAAGATTACAGTAGGATCTCACTCCTCTATGACACACACAGCCTCTACGGGCATACAAATTTATAGCAATATACACATTAATTGTAATCTCATCCATATTCTAACTTAGGCGCATTAGTTACAACCAACCCCGGTTTATAGGATCTGAAATCCTATTCATGGATGAATTTTTGTCACCGTTTCCAACAATCTCCACCTTGACAACAATTAACCTGATACCTTGCTCCTGCTTCTATTCATCACCTTTTTTGCAAGCCAAGAGAAGCCAAGCACCATTGTAGCTTCTCTAACAGTACTGGTTTTGTGAACATGTATGCACAGTTCTCTTTTGTATGCACCTTTTCAAGAGAGACTCCACCTTCATCGATGACCTGTCTTACAAAATGGTACTTGATAGGCATATGTTTTGTTTTACTGTGATAGGCTGGATTCTTAGCCAAGTGAATAGCACTCTGACTATCACAAAGTAACTTTACTTTGTCCTGTATCCTTCCAAACTCACCAAACAAACCTTTCAACCAAACTGCCTCTTTGCAAGCATGTGAAGCAGCTACATATTCTGCTTCTGTAGTGGATAAAGCAACAATGTTCTGTAGCTTTGACATCCAACTAATAGCTCCACCTGCAAGAGTAAACACATACCTTGAAGTCGACCTTCTCTTGTCCAAATCACCTACAAAATCAGAATCAACATATCCACAGACTAACTCACGACCACTGTTATAGGTGATACAGTAATCACTTGTGCCCCTCAGATACCGAAGAACCCATTTCACTGCTGCCCAATTCTCTTTACCTGGATTTGCCATAAACCTGCTGACAACCCCAACTGCATGTGAAATATTTGGCCTTGTACTAACCATTGCATACATTAGACTTCCTACTGCATTAGCATATGGTATTCGAGACATATATTCCTTTTCTTCTTTTGTACTAGGACATAAACTTGAAGAAAGCTTAAAATGGGAAGCCAAAGGGACTGAAACTGGTTTCACATCGTTCATACCAAACCTCAAAAGT
>JASDQU010425334.1:0-10015 GCA_032191745.1 Picea mariana
GTGGAGTACTTTTCCTGAGGTTTTTCTATGCTATATTGATGTTTGTTTCCTAACATGACATGCATGAGGCTGGAAGGGTGACCACATGTGAATGCATGAGATTCTCTCCACTCCACTTGTGTGGGCTAGTTAATTGATGACCACATGGCTAGTTAACTAGGACTAGGTGGCAATTCACTCCCGTTTCTGTCAGTGTGTGTCCACATCTCTCTAGATCACTACTATGATGCAAATTAGTTCATCCATGTAGAGTACATCAATTGTAATTTTTCATTCTCTCATAGTGTGGAACACAATTCTTTCATTCTTTCTCTCCAACTATTCTCTTCTTCTCTCAACTTTGCAAGTTTTGTGTTCATTGTTGCTAGCTAGATTCTCTGTGCAGGTTTCACTACAATTTCACTTTGTTCCCATGATGATATAAACAAATCATACTTTTAAGATCATAGCTTGGAACACAAAATTGAGAAAGAGGAAGAAAACAATAGTTGCGCTTTGGGAAAACCATTATTGCAGTTCCAAAGCTAACATAAATTTCTTATTGTTAATATGAAAATGATGTATCTATGGAATTGTTTGAGATGCTCCTATCTCATCTGCAAGGGTCAATCACATTATTAATAGACAATATCATTGTCAGGTTCAAACAAACTTGACATCATGCCTCACTTTTGATCTTGTAAGTAACACAGTAAACTAAAAATAATGTCCACCTTGTTTTTACAAATCCACTTTATTTGTTAAGTGCTATGGTGAGGACATTTTATGGCTTGTTTTTTTGGCAACTTACATCTTCCACTTTCAAATATCTTAGTGACTAGAAATACATACAAGTTTTTGTATAGTTTGCTACTCTTTCATTTACCATACATACTTAGCATGTGCTTTTGCTATTCTCAAATATAACTTGTAAAACTTTTAGATTAAAGTTTATAATGTGAATATTGCATTTTCCATGTTGCTTCTTTCTTCTTGCTTGTATTTCAAATCCTTTTGCTACCAAATTTGTTAAGCATCTTGAAAATAATGTCTTAATAGAACCACCATTATTAACACATCTTGAAAATAATGTCTTAATAGAACCACCATTATTAACACTTTGAGATTATGTTGTTTCTAACCTCATCTCTTATGAACTTATGATTTGGGATTATTATTATTATGAATTTAGTAATAAACCACGCTATTATAAATTTATGCTTTGATGTGAGATTATTATTTTTGTGAATTTAGTAATAAATCACCACTATTATAAATTTATGCTTTAGGCTCTGCATTACAAAACAAAGTTATTCATTATTCTCTATTGATATTAAGATAATAGATAATTTTTTTGCTAGAATTTCAAGATACGTGTTTTGGGTATAATAAATTACAACCAAACTTTTGTTGATTTTATGATTTGTGTCATGTACATGTATTGAATTCTATATTTTCTTCATATAAGGCCAAAAAATAACATTGCAATGACATTCTACATGAACATTATAGTCTAATATATATTATATTCAAGTTGGTGGTCCGAATATAGTAGCTTGCTATTTCTAAAAGAACCCTTGCTATTTTCAGTCACATAGCCTAATTCAATGCAATCTCATATATAAAGTCGTTGTTTTCTACATATTGCATGCTTCATTACTCTTTAGACCCAACGTTTAGACTCGAGGCTTTCCTGAAATCATAAAATATCGATTGTAAATAAAAAACATGGGGAATGTAGTTCACATGGTATAGCGCTCGCTTTGCATGCGAGAGGTACGGGGTTCGATACCCCGCATCTCCATATATCTTCATTGCGTAATTTTCGACCTTTTTCAATGTGTTCAACTTTTCCTTGGTTTAAAATGCGGCTTTCTATTTTTGTGTTCAACTTTTCCTTGGTTCAAAATGGGGCTTTCTATTTTTGTGTTCAACTTTTCCTTGGTTCAAAATGGGGTTTTCTATCTTCATTGCGTAATTTTCGACCTTTTTCAATGTGTTCAACTTTTCCTTGGTTTAAAATGCGGCTTTCTATTTTTGTGTTCAACTTTTCCTTGGTTCAAAATGGGGCTTTCTATTTTTGTGTTCAACTTTTCCTTGGTTCAAAATGGGGTTTTCTATTTTTTTAAAATGTAAGCATTTTTTTTTTTAAATGATTGTCTTTTGTGTTCAACTTTTCTTTGTTCTAAAATGAATGTGGCTTTTTAAAGATAGTCTTTTTGTGTTCAACTTTTCCATGGTCTAAAATGAATGCGGTTTTTTGTGTTCACTTTTCCTTGGTCAAAAATGAATGTGGCTTTTTCAAGATTAACTTTTCCATGATCTAAAAATAAATGTGGTTTTTTCATGATTGCTTTTTGTGTTCAATTTTTCCAGGTCTAAAATGAATTGTATTTTCATGATCATGGAAAACAATAATTAGTAATGAAATAGTTTTTCAATTTGGTAATGTTTCTTTATTTGTGTTTGATTTTTTCATGGTTTAAAATGAATGTGGGTTTTTCATAATTGGTTTAATTGCATTTTTATGATTGTGTACAATTAGTAATGAAATAGTTTTTCAATGTGGTAATGTTTATTTATTTTGAAGGTGGTGAAACTTATCACAACTAACTTATTTGTCAATTAGTATTGAGAATAGTTATCATTCATTACTCTTTATGAATGCATGATGATTTATCACTATTTCAAAAAAAATCACACCACCTAAAATAACATGTAAGTGGTTTGTAAGGGGGTAGACTTTCACTCTTGTCAGATTACTCTGGGTTTTGGGTCGTTAACATATTTTCTTGTGTCTAAGGAAGACAAGTTCTTAGCCAATCAAAAGAAGTTGTAGGTCTTACTCTAGGACTCAAAGGTTGTTTCAACGTAGATAATATCCACATTACTTCATTTCAACTTTTCCATGGTCTAAAATGAATTTCTTTTTCATGATTGTCTTTTGTGTTTTTTTTTCCTAGGTTACAAAGCTCAGGGAAAACCCCCAAGTACTGCCCCCTCATTTCAAGGATGGTATCTAGGGTAAACCTGTGAATCCTCAGGGCACAAGGATGATCAACAATAGGGCTTGAAGCCATTACAAAAATATACTCGTTATGAGCTCAACATGTCACTTGCGGGAATAGAACCTGAGTGGGGAGGATAACAACATTCCTCCCAACCACCCAAGCTAAACCCAATTGACATATTTTGTGTTGTTTTATAGAATAAGACATTGACAATTATATGAAAGAAGACACTGGTAATTATATAGAAGAAGACATTGATAACTAGAGTAGCAAAATAGTTTTTTCAATTTTGTAACTTTTTGTTTTCTTCGGAGGTGTCAAAACCTATCATAACTGAGTTGTTAGGTAGTGATGATAGTCATCATTCGTTACTATTTGCAAATGCAAGCTGACTCATCACTATTATTCAAGAAAAACCATGCCACCTAAAATAACCTGCTTGTGGTTTTTAAGGGAGTAGACTTTCACTCTTGCTAGATCCCTCTAGGTCTTGGGTCGTTAACTTGTTTTCTTATGTATAAGGAAGATGGACACTTAGTCAATTAGAAGTAGTTTTATGTCTTACTCTAAGACCAAAAGACGATTTTAACAAATATAGTATTTGCAAGAAAGACAATGTCCCTTGTGGCCATCACTATGACTACCTCCAATGTATTCATGTGCTTTCTAATAACATCTAACCTTAATTTCATATAGAAAACTAGTTACCAACTTAATTACAATTTAACCTTTTATCCTTTTTTTTAAGTTTTTATTTTTTTTAAACAAACACTTATAAATTATAAATTGACAATGATAAAAATAAAATAAAAATGCATTTATTAACAAAAATATATTGTATGAAAATATATTATATACATAATATTTTAACATATTAAGAATATATTCAAAATATTCGATTCAACGAAATTATGAATGGTAATTTGATCGAGTGGTTTAAAGTGTTAGATTTATCTAGAAGATACCGATTTATTTTCAAAGATATGATTTATTTCCAAAAATCTCATGCATAATTATGATTATTTATGAAAAGCTTATAAATGTTCTTGATCTCAATGGCCCCTTACACTGACCCTTCTTTCATACCCTTATTAGTTATACGATGGGTCATGCCTTCAAGTCACCAGGATTGGTTAGAATGAGGCAAATATGTTGGAGATAGTCACTAGGGCTAGAATGAGCCAAATAAGTTGGAGAGTCTTGATCTCCATGGCCCCCTTACATTGACCCTTCTTTCGTACCCTTATTAGTCATATGAAGGGTTGTGCCGTCAAGTCACTAGGATTGGTTAGAATAAAGAAAATATATTGGAGAGAGTCACTAGGGTTAGAATGAGCCAAATAAGTTGGAGAGTCAAGGGGAAACTCCTTTCCTATGGTTAAGACGCAATTCCCAAAGATTCTAAAAGCATAGGTGCCCCACATTCAACACCCCTATTTAGACTTGCATAGTGATTTATGTGTACAAATTGACATAAATTAGAGACTTATTGTGTGCTTGAAGACATTTTGAATAAGATGTGCTTCAATAAAAATGATATATCTTTTTCTTTTAAATAAGAAAAATATATTATATTACGATTTGTTGTAATGTTTTTTTTTTTGAAATCTAGAAGGGTTTATAGTGGAAGTTATTGGAGTGGCTTATACTATAAATCGGTCAGTGTTGGTTAGGTAACTTATGACTTAGAAAGGACCGAGACATCTGGAGATGCACTTGTTGCATTGTTTTTTATTTTTATTTTTTATCATGGGAATCTGTAACCCATAGGATTGATCTGGGCTAGGCTCGAGATCAATCCTATTTCCTGTCACTATAGCCCAAGGGTATATCCAACAACCCACAAGCTAGATATACCAAACACTTGTGACTTAGCAAGGGCCGAGGCGTATCGAAGCACACTGTAGTGGCTTCTACTATAAATTGGTCAGTGCTAGTTAGGTAACTTATGACTTAGCAAGGGCCGAAACATCTGGAGATGCACTTGTTGCATGTTTTTTTTTTTCTAACCATGGGAATCTGTAACTCGTAGGATGGATCTGGGCTAGGCTCGAGATCAATCCTATTTCCTATCACTATAACCCAAGGGTATATCCAACAACCCACAAGCCATATATACCAAACAATTGTGACTTAGCAAGGGCCGAGGTGTCCTAAAGCCCACTGAAGTGAAAATCTATGGACATTTTGAGATGCACTTGTTGCAATGTTTTGCAACACTCAACAAAACAAAGAAGAGTATCTCTTAAAATGGTAAACTTCAAAGATATAGAGATGTGGAGTGTTATGAGGAAAATATTTCTATGACATGGGGTAAACCACAACAAACAGAATGACACACATAAATCAACTCTAATCCCAAGTATGCTATATAAATGAAATGCTAACAAGAAAAGGTCAAGAGCCTACCTCATTCAGACGTTTCATGAATACCATCGTTGGGCACACAACTCGAAGCTTTATACCTGCAACTTGTCCTCAACAACCAAGATACATATGCATATGGTGATATATAATTTTATCATATAGATTAACATAATCCATTAACATTCATGACAAATATGCCCATGGAATAATAATTCAAATATTTGCAAGATATCAATTGGACGAGAAAAGAGTATTTCTATTAAAATAATCAACAGTGTATATATGTGACAAAATTCTGTACCGACACATATTGGAACCGAGAAACTAAGTCCCTCTAGTTGGGCCTCCACCACTTCAATCCTCCACCAAAGACAAGCTCATATAAAAGAGACACTGAGTTTCTCCATCACAAAGAAGGAAGAGCTTGGGGGATGAACATTGAGTTCAAACTTTCAAGGATAAAGGGATGAAGATTCAATATCAAGTGAATTTTCTCTAGAGTGTCTTTGCTGTCAAGGTTGAATCCTCTCTCCTCCAAGGCTTGGATATGACTCAATTTATAGCCTTCAAATGGAACTGAAGGGTTGAGTCAGAGAATTTACAGTATATGGAAGGTCAAGGATCATGGATCATGTGACATGGCATGGAAACCTAACACAATTTTTAATTTTGAGCACCAAACCCGATGTACGTGGGTTGTAGTGGAGCATCTGGCGTATACGCTTGTTGTCGAACTGATAGGGCGCGTATATGTGGAAAAATGTTCTTTTTTAGCTCTAAAAGTTACAAAAGGGGACTTCAAGTCTGCATAGGGAAATGGAAAGGCCATCCAAGCAAGTTGCATGGGGTGAGGAAAAATCTGTTGTAACAGATGACCCCTAATGTGTGAGGTCAGAGGAGTATCTATGATGGCCAAAATACATTATAATTCCCAGAAGTGGAGTAATGGAAACTCAACTGGAAGTGCTAGTTACTCATGAGAATATTACAATCCATAATGACTTTGTACACATGGCCGCCAATCTGAATTACACTGCAAATCCATGTGGAAATATACCAAATAGTTATTCATAGCCATGAATAGGCAATACAAAGCAGACACATGCCATAGGATTTCATAGTCATGAACAAGGCCCAGTGGAAACCAGTCTCAAAATCAATATGAAGATATTTGTATACATTGGAGTACAATCTAATCTCCCATGATCACTAAAGTCATATAGGTACTGGTCCAATGAAAGACAACATCATATTAGGAAAGTTGCTACTGTAAGATTGAGGTTTTCTACACTATCTGCCAAAGGTGCAAGTCTACATCATGTGAATAGAGGAGTTGAGGTCGAACACAATGAGACTTCGTTTGATTACCAGTCATTAAGGTATACCGTTAAAAAAAACGAGACAACCTATCGATAATGAAAGTAGGTATCAAGGCACCGAGTACATTCTTACAAGCGTGAATAAGGGTGTTGAGGTCTAACACTTAAAGGATCCATTGATCATGAGACATTGATGTATTCCCAATTGTTGATGGTGGGAGAACCTACCACTGATGACAACAAGACTTTAGGTACTCATAGGACTCTAGGCCTCATTTCCAGAATAAATGAGCTGAATTCGATGGAAGGATACCCAACGAAAGGAGAGAATTAAGGCATCTCTCATCAGTTAGCACGAGGTACAAAGAAATATCTTGATGATTAGGAGGAGCTCAAATGAATAGGATGTTCACAAACTAATGACCCTGTACGTCTCCCACATGCACCAGATGCAAGTAGTGCATGAAAGAGACCCTCTGAATAACAACCATTGAGAAAGACTTCCGACAAAGGCAAGGAAACCACCAATAAGGCTAATGGAATCCAAGAAACTGCACAAATCCTAATGTGTGAATATATTTCTTGCCATAGAACACAAATGAAACCCCGAGTCAATGACCAATGAGGATATGTCGACTGTTGGGTTCAAGGTTATCTACCTATAATGAAATTAGGACCAAGGTGCATGGTAGGACTACAACTTCATGCGACTTTGAGACACATTGAGGGTATGTCCGACATGAAAAGTCAAGAGTTCCGGGAAATGGCTGACACAATCTTATAGACATCCTTTGAACAAGAGCATGAGACATATGGATAACTCAGGAAACATAGACTTGATGATAAAACTTTGTGATGCAGGAGGAATCAACGAACTCTCCATAGGGACTGAAATAATAACTAGTTGGAGGAGTAAACTTTATGTAACTAGCTCATCTTCCTAAGGTCATGCTAAACCCAAAATTTGGATGACGATGGACTCAAAAGTTTTTTCTCTATTCAAAGGCGACACGACTGCTGCTGATATGAGATAATATTCTTTTCCCGCCCATATTTTTTTGTTTTTTGCATAGGCAAAGCAATGTTATGATATAGGAGAGGAAACATGTGTCATGAGTAAGCCACTAGCTCCAAACACTGGAACATACCTATGCTCAATGCAAGGAAGTGCATGGACACTCGAGGGGATGTTTCTTCTTAGGGTACATGGTGTCAAGATGCAAAGGATATAAACAAGGCTCTGCTTGGATAGTGATGCAAATTGTTAAGGAAAGAGGCTTATAACGAGAAAGTGTGAACCAAAAATATGATCAATACTGCAAGCAAGATGATGGAATGTAATTACAAATTAACTCCAAAGAATGTCCTTTTTCGTAGATTTAGTCCCCTAGGTCCGAAAAAGTATAAATTAATACCCAAGAGAACTCTTCTAGCCAATGGTGACTAGAGTATTCCTTTTTCTTAAGTAGTCTATTTGGTCCAAAAAAGGTTTAAACTTACACCAAATAGACGTCCTTTCAAATCCATTTAACAAGTGTGAAAGAGACAAGTTCACTCGACAATCTTTTCATTTTTTAGAGAGTCATAAAAGAGCTTAACTAAGACTAGGGGGGAGTCCCATAGGTAAAGGTCAGAATGCTTGTGAATAAGAATGTGGGGTTCGAATGCAAAGTCATATCGGAACTATTAAGAACTCCTGGTCCCATGGAATAACTTATGCATGGGCACCAAATGGCACAAAGGTTCTAACTAGGGCACCTATGTTAGGTAAGCCTCTACCATTTAATAACAACACTTCTAGTGGCAGTAAGAAGGTTCTGTGTCGCTAATAAATGGGTTCGTATCATATGGATCATAGTCATAGGACAATGCAATAATGAAAAAATGGAGTGACAACCTATCCTATATGCCAGTGAAAGAAAATACCTGCCGAAGTCTTGAACGAGCGGTATGACGCAAGAAACCGAAAAAACCTAGACAAAGCCACCAAAAAAAATTCTTTCCACTATACTGTTAGTCCATGAGGTAAAAAATTAGCATAAACTATATAGAGTGGGTAAAAAATTTTAGACCATTTTACCATACCATTTGAGTTTTTTCACCCACATAGTGCATTTTAGGCCATTTTCCCCTCGATCTTCAAGTGTCGATTGCGGGAGCTACGATCAACGAAATTAGCAACCACTTGGACCAAGTCAGTGCCCAACCCTTTTACTTCAATTTCATTGGTTTGAATTTCAATTTTAGGCCCAAATTTTTGAGTATTAGAGGGCACAAAGTGTGAATTAGGGTGTACACGGGTGATAGTTCATTGGGTCACGTATACACACCCATATACGCGACTGTTACCATGTTATCCCACCTAGAAGTCCGTGGATAATTTTTTGACAAGATTTAACTAAAATAAATGACTTTTCCTTTGCAGGATGGTGATTGAATGGAGGGAAAGGGAGCATGAAGAGATAGATGCAGTGGTGGAAAGGAATGTAGGGGCCCAAGAAGCTTTAAAAAGATGTGGCCTTTATAAATTTTGGGCTCTCAAAGGAATGAGGGCTCAAGTGAGGATCTAGAGAAAAAGGCCTTCAATATCGATGGGCAACCATTGAGGATTGAAGTGGACGACATATATTTTATCATAGGATTGTCTCCCCGGGGCGAGGTAGTGAATATCAAGGCTTAGGGGACTGGGGGTGGAATGACCATGGAGGAGTACATTGCCACCCATTGTGTTGCAAGAAAAGATAAAGTAGGGATCCAACTCCCAATCAGGGTGATCAAGAACCCGAGTTTAAAGATTGTCATACTTGTTCTTACACGGATCTCGGGGTCGAACTCGTTGCACCAGACATCAAGGCCACTCATGTTCTATGCGGTGGAGTGTTTACGAACCAATGTTTATGACTGGTGTACCTCATTGATGACTAAAATGAAGAGCCAACTCACAGATTGAAAACAAGGGAGAAAGAGAAACTTCGTATTTGCATCCATTCTGTTTAGTTTTTTCTTTGATCAAGTTCCAGGCTTGAGCCCTAGAGTAGAGGTCATTCCACATGGACTGCGTGATCCGAACATGTGACGGTGGACCGATGTGATGAGGGAACTAGGAGGTGGTAGGGTGCCAGCCCCCTACAATGATGAGTTCTTTTTCTGGTGGCGTCGACATGTCATATCCATTGAAGACTAATCTTATGCCGGGATCGAATACAGAGGGGATCTGGATATTCATTTTCCACCAGGTTCCTCCTATTTTGATATTGGTAAGAAATGTTTTTATATATTTCATTTTTTTTGTGTTTTTTCAAAAAGAATAAAAAACCCAAATATTTTTGTATGGTATCA
>JASDQU010425342.1:0-10015 GCA_032191745.1 Picea mariana
CCTCCACACCTTCTATTTATTGAGTGAGTCAAGGTTTCAACCACCACTCCTTTTTCATTAACTGATCTCTCATCAGGATTGGGATGAGGCTTAATGCCTAGGGGCTGCCACGCGTTGCTCTCGAATTTGTCGCTCTATAAGCACTCGATTGCAAGGCCATCAAAGGTAGTTTATATTCACACCTCTTTTGAGCTGACAATTCACCACCAACTTTCATGTACCTCCCTCACTATACCATGGCTTCAATTGCAGGACCTCTCAAGAATTTTATCGTTTGAGCATGCTTCATCTCCGTAATGAAGTGTGGTCATTGATCTGGTTGCGATCTATGATTTGGGAAAGCCCCACTTTCTTTGCCACACACCACTCTTGGATGGACCCTTCTTTTTGCTATGGAGATCAACGACTCACAATTACTTCAGAAGTATAGGATTTGGGCCTTTTCAATGCATCTCTTACAATCCTCCGAAGTTTCAAATTCTTGAAGTGTGAGATCTGGCACTGCATGTCCTCTTGTTTTGGATGACCGAAATTTACTTCAAGAGTTCGGGCTTCGAGCCTTTTTCTCCTGATTGCTCACACAATTCTTCGAAGTGCCGAATTCCCAAAGTGAGAGATCTGGTGGCGCGTGGCCTCTTGTTTTGGACGACCGAGATTCACTTCAGGAGTTTGGGCTTTGGGACTTCGTGAGTCCTTTACTCAGTCAACTTCTACTTGCTTTCTCCTAGAGTACGAGATCGCTTGACATATTTCCCCTGCTGAAAGATCAATGGCCACGAGCAATTGTGGGATCAAAACTAGCAAATAATTTAATTTCTTTTATGATCCTTGTAATGCGAAGATGCTCATTCATAGTGGGATCAATATGCACCATTGATCTATTGATATAGCAAGATCAATGATTGTGAGTGATTGCAGGCTCACATCTTGTGGAAACTTTATTTTGTATCCCGATCCCTACAATGACTCCCCACTATCGATTTCTATCCGATGATATCTGATGGTTGTGCCTTAATCTTGTTGATCTGATGGCTAATCCTTCTCTCACTCAGATATTACGACTGAAAAATGAATATGTTCACCTACCAGTATTTTGAACCCAAAAAGGGTTGCGCTTGGATGTTTCCTGTGCGGATCATGGACTTGGACGACCTGTTGTGGGCTCAGGAAACAAAATGATCAGTAATTCGAGACAAAACGATGATGAGAGCTCATCCTTCTTCAAGAAAAAAAAAATCTTTGTGCTGAGACTTGGTCAGGAAAGACACAAAGGGAAACTAGGTCGTCAACAAAGGGGGGAAATGACTTTATCAGTTAGTGGGGAAGTTTTTATGACTTGGTGGTGCAGAAGAGAGAGACAGAGATGAGGAAAGGGTACAGACTTAGGTATAAACAACAAACACATATGACCCTTGACAACTTGATGTGATAACAGGTAGATCCAAACATATATGGAGTTCTTGGACACCTCCTCAATGGGAGCCACTTACCGACATGATATCAAGATTGAGAAAAAGTTTAAGAAAAATAACAAGTGGGATTTCATTTCTGCAAACCCATCACAATAGAATCATGGTATAGGTGGCCCTAATTCCCAGAACAAAGGATAGAGTGAGGATGGCCAACCCTAGGAAAACTATTCCAATCCACAAGCAAAGAATGGTAACATGAAGTTAAGGAAGTACAGTGGAAAGTGGTGCGAGTTCAAATAATTCCTTGGAACAACATCGATGAATGTCACTCCAAATAGTCATTGTTGGTTGAGATGAAAGTCTTTGAGTTAGATTCCATCTTAGACTCTAATTAGAAACCAGATAAGGGAGGACATATCATTGACATAGAACCTAATGTCACCATCTCTACCACAAAGGTATAGCCAGAGGAACAAGAGGATCTTGAAGAAGGGGATTTCCTCTTCCACTCATAGATGTAGGTGAAGGGAACACCACTCCATTTCATTGTTGACATCATTAGCTAGAAGAACCTAATATCAATAGAGATCATCAAGAGGTTGAAATTAATAATGACACCATACCCTCAACTGTACACCATCAGTTGGCTTAGCCAATGATGAGAAATTCGCATCAACCAAAACTGTCGCATGCACTACATCATCAAGCCCTTAAAATATGAGGTATTGTGTGATGTTTCCCCACTTGAAGTTTTTGTTTCTCTTTTAGGAAAACCATATATGTGGAAGCATCATGTTGTTTACGAATCTAGGCCTATAGTGTCATTATTACTTTCGAGGTAAACTCTACAGGGTACTAGAGGCAGTCCCAACTACTGCGGTCTCTTTGATCTCTATGAAGCAGTGAAAAAATGTGATCTCTCATATTGGGAGATTTGTCCTTTTTATGGTCCAGTCAGAACATGAATGAAATATCACTGCAACCACAAAACCTCTGCATGAGGTCTCTCTACACATCATAAGTAGGTGGACACAATATTATAAGAACATAAAGACATGTTTGCCTCACCTACTGGGGTGCCCTTGCACTATCAGGTAAATTACTCAATTGATTTGACACCCGATGCTCCTATGCCTAATAGCCCTATATATAGGTTCTTTGTTATGGAGAATGAAGAAATCAAACACCATATCTCCGAGACAATTCTGAAGGGCTACATTATACCATGATCCTCACATTGTAGGATCCCAATTGTTCTGGTATAGAAGAAGGACGTGACATGGCGACTTTTTTATTGATTGTAGAGCCTTAAACAAGATCACAATCAATAAACAATACCCAATCACTTGGATTTATGATCTTCTAGATCAGTTCAAGGGTGCTAATTGTTTTAGTAAGATTGATATGAAGTTATTCTATCACTAAGTGTTGATTTGAAAAATTGATGTAGGGAAGACAACCTTCAAGTCTAAAGAAGGTCTCTTCGAGTGGTTAGTCATGCCTTTCCTCTTTACTAACACCTCAGCCACATTCATGCAAATGATGGATAATATATTGCGGCTATTCACAAAATCCTGTGTGGTTGTATATCTAGATGGCATCCTCATATTTAGAAAAACCTCGGAGGAACATTTAATAACATTTAGTAGGACTTGGGCACCCTACAAAAACACAATTTATATGCCATTTTGTAGAAGTTTTCCTTCGACATGCAAAGAATTCAATATTTGGGATACATCATGGATGAGAAGGGTGTGCATGTGGATCCAACCAAGATCCAATTCATTCATGATTGGTCAGCCTCAAAGACACTAACTGAGCTCTGCATATTCTTTGGCCTCACCAACTTCTACAAAAAGTTTATGTTGGGGTTCTCTCATATCACTCAATCCCTAATCTAGGTGACCAAGGGTGGAGCCAAGGACAATATTGTTTGGGTTGTGTCACAACAGAAAGCAATCGGGGATTTGGATTTTTTCCTTTGCTCAACACCAATCCTTATTCTACCATACCCATAACAACCTTTTGATATTGATACATATTCTTTATACTATGCTATAAATGTAGTCCTCACTTAGCATGGGCATCTAGTGGCCTATCAAAGTGAAACACTATCTGATGTTGTTTGTAGATACCCCACCTATGACAAAGATATGTACTCCATTATGCAGACATGTCAACAGTGGAAGCATAATGTTCTGGGAAAGGAAACAACCATCCACACTGATCACATGCCTCTGCAATTTATACAGACACAAGTAACATTACATAATGACCACCATAAGAAGTGGTCCATGTACCTGCAAGAATTCCACTTGAACATCAAGTACAAGAAGGGAAACACCAATCATGTTGTAGACTGCCTTAGTCGATCTGTAGTTGTGGCACTAACCACAATTTTTAACTCATGTGGGAATGAGACCTTTGGGTGGCCACAATTATACAACAATGAATTTGAATTTGTTGCTACCTACCAAACATTGAGTGTAGGAAAACTAGTTCCATACTTTCATATATAGGATAGATTGTTATGCCATTTGAGCCATATCTATGTTCATTCAAGTGAGCATGAAAATATGATTTGGGAAGATCATTATAGTTGGGTGGAAAGACACTTTGGCATGGAAACAATAGTGGCAATGTTGCAAAATCATTTTTATTGGCCGAAGCTTCAACAATATTTCAAAAAGTATATTAGATTATGCACTGCTTGCTCCATTTCCAAACCCACTATTAAGAAATAAGGGAGTCCATATCCATGGATTACATGTCTGGTAAATCTTCAACCAAGCATGGTAATGATTGCGTCTTTGTGGTCATTGATCGATTCTCTAAGATGGTAGTTTTGAAACCCTAAAAGAAGAGTATCACAATCAAGGCCACTGCTAAGATCTTATTTGAGTGTGTTTGAGTTCATTTTAGGCTACCATGGATCATTATTTCAGATCATGATAGTAGGTTTTTGAGTAATTTCTAGTCCAACCTATGATTGATGATGGACACCAAGATGACCAAATCGACTTCCTTTCACCCATAGACTGATAGAAAAATAAAGGTAGTCAATGTGGTGATTGTTCATATATTGAGGATGTACAATTCGAAAAATTTATGCTCTTGGGATAAGTGCCTTCCTTATGTTCAAAATAGCTACAATATATCCCTCCACAACTCTATTGGCCACAACCCTTTTCAGGTGTTCTTGGGGTTCCAACTATTGGTCCCGATTGACATAGCTCTACCCATTACAGCTACACAAGAAGAGTCCTCCCATGATCAGTCCGAGGTCGATTGAAAAACCAATTTTTTTGAATGAATCCATCACATCCAATAACAAGGTCGTGATATTTTTCAGAAATCCAACACCAAATACAATAAATGCCATGAT
This sequence comes from Picea mariana, assembly GCA_032191745.1. Classification (NCBI taxonomy): domain Eukaryota; kingdom Viridiplantae; phylum Streptophyta; class Pinopsida; order Pinales; family Pinaceae; genus Picea; species Picea mariana. Next base: position 4,798 of record JASDQU010425342.1, read on the forward strand.
CAACATCGAGTACCACATAAGTTTCAGGTGGGAGATAAGGTATGGTTGAATTTGTATAAAGAGCACCTCACAGGACCCCATAGTAAGATCCACCCAATCTTATATGGGCCTTACACCATAACCAAAGTTGTGGGTGAGAATGCTTGTGAATTAAGTATTTCCCCTTTCCTTGGCTTACACCATGCATTTAATGTGGAACTGCTTCGACCATATTTTCCACCACTCTTGGACACTTCAAACGTGGCTAAGAACTTGGCCCCTATAGAAATAAATCCTTACTACATTGAGTAGGTGATAATTGATTGGATCAAGGACACCAAGACAAAGACCACCCACTAGAATAACATTCAACTCTATTGGGTTGTCAAAGAAGGGAAAATTCTTCACCATGGAAAGTGGCTCAGTAGGAGTCAAATTCATTAGAAGTTTCCCCATATGATGGACGAACTTGATGCAATGGGGACCATTGGTTCCTAAGGGAGTGTTGGAGTTACTTCACACACACCTAGGATTTCTTTTTCATAAGGTTTTTCCTTGTTTATTAGTCATAATTAGTCATTATCCAGTCTCCTATATTTTAGGGGAGAATATTCCACCTAAAGAATATTCTCTTTTAGTTGACACCTCAGTTTGACTAGTTGAGTTGAGTTTAGATGTTGCATTGGTTTTGTCACCATGAAACATTGGGATAATCACCAGCTAATGTGCACTTTCCTTGGGATCATCACCATACTGGTGCATTACCCTTGATTTATTGAGTTAACTCCTCACTACTCTCTGTTCAGTCAGTTAACTGAAGACTAGTTGACTAGTTAACTCAACTAGGTGGCAGTTCACTCCTATAACTTCCTGAGAGACTAGAATATGTGGTAGTTCACTCCTGTAACTACTGGTGTATGTCCATATCACTTTAGACCACCACTATGGTGCATTGGTTCTCCTTCAGTGTGCACTCATTGATTTATATAGAGTATATCATGTGTAAATTATTTATTATTCATTACGGTTAATGAGAATTATTTCATTCTTTCTCTCCTTCTTCTTCTTATTTATCAAACTCTCTTTGAAAATGTGTGTATTATTGTTTAGATAGATCTATTCTATGTAGGTTCAACACATTTACATGGTATCAGATCTGATGGACTGCTAAGCAAAAGCTACACCAAAATGTCTTGCAGGTACAAAAGATTGAAGACAACAGAAAGATGGATTTCCAAAAAGAATTCATTCTTACACCTTACAAATATTTTGCATGGAAGGATAAAATATCCATACATGTTCAAAACAGAGGGTTGTACAGGTTAACCTTGAATACAAATACAAAACCAACATCAGCCATAGAAAAATCCAAGTACTTAATTCGCATGGATGAGGCACTCAGAACAATTTGCAGTCTTATTTCCCTCAATCTCTTTTTTCACATATCTTCCTGTAAGACTCTCAATGAAGCATGGACCACTTTGGAATGGATATTTGGAAAACAGGATGAGATGAGGTGACACATGTTGGAGGTGGAGCTGCTCACATTGGATCCAAAAAGCTTCGAAAATATCCAAGATTTCTTTACAAAATTCAAGGATTTATTGTCGGAACTCAAAGCTTACGGGGTTGATAAATCAAAGGAGGAGAAACAATTGGTTCTAACCATTCTCTCCAAGCTTGGTATTGAATTCTCTATATTCGTATCCACATTCTTTTCTGTCATATTCTCCTATGGAGCCACCTAGAATATGCCTTCTCTTGAGGACTTTATCAAATCCCTGACACGAGCAAACCAATCTCATCAACATGGGCACAATCAAAGGCCCAAGGGCACATGCACTCACTGTGCAAGATGGAAGCCACAAATATCAGAAATCTAAAGATAAATACAAAAGGAAAGTTCATGCACATTTGAATAAGGAAGGGTACACAAAACCCTTCACTAATTCCTCCAAATCCAAAGGGGAAAGGGGAGAAATGCATGTACTATCACAAAGGATTCCATCCATAATCTACATGCATGAAAAAACAAATAGATCTAATGACTCAAATAATTCAACAAAAAAACCTTGGAGATCGCATGCCCAAGGGTGCTAAGAAGAAGAAGCTAGAAGATCAGAATTCCAAGAAAGGTAATTCTAGCCATGCCTTGATTTTCATCAACTCCTCTCTCGATGCTTGGATCGTTGATTCAGGAGAATCACATCACACGGATGCCTCAAAAGAAGTATATTCTTCATTGGATTCATGCAAATGTCCTCATATTATTATGGGGGACAACTCTTATGTCAAAGTCACCAACAAAGGAAGGATTTAAATCACCAACATAAGCTTCGAGAATGTGTTGCATGTTCCCAAAATTTTAGTCAACCTTCTCTCCATGTATCAGATGACGAATTCCAGCACTGGAAAGAAATTAATATTCAAACAAAATTCCATGGACATATATGACATGCTAACCAACTCCAGGGTTGCTACCAGTGAGGTAAATCGTCAGTCTAGATTGTATACATTTTTCGAATTCATTGAACCTGATTCTGCTTTACTGCTTACTCATGCTAATGAAAGTAGTAGGATATGGCACAAAAGGTTTGGACATTTGAATTTCAAATACATGCAATAGCTTAGAAAGAAAATATTGGTTGATGGTCTACCAGACATCCATTTCTCCAAGGGAGTATGTGAGGGATGTGTTCTCGAAAAACACCCTCAAGAGAAATTCAACAAAGGAAAGTCTCAAAGAGCCTCCGCACCTTTAGATCTGATCCACAATAACCTCATGGGTCCTTTTCCTCATCCATCGATCAACAAAGCAAGGTTTGTTCTCATTTTTGTTGATGATTTCTCACATTTTACATGGATCTACTTTCTCAGGAAAAAATCTGAGGTCTTCCAACACCTCAAAGATTTCAAAGCTCTGGTTGAGACACAGTCCGAAAAGAATATCAAAGTCCTCCAAAATGATAACAGGGGAGAGTATGTAAATCATGAGATCCATAATATTTTTCATGAGGCAGGGATTTAGTTGCATCACACAGTTCCCTATACTCCACAACAAAACGGAGTTGTTGAGAGGAAAAACAGATCTCTAAAGGAGATAACATCTTGCATGTTGCATGCAAAGTCACTACCACAGAGACTATGGGACAAAACACTTAATTGTGAAACATAGATTAAAAAAAATCTCTCCATAGATCTATTAAGGATAAGACCCCCTACAAGGCTTGGAGCAGCCTTGAACCGGAAGTGACCCACTTTCACATTTTTGGTTCACGTGCATGGGCCCGAATTCCCTCTGAAAAGAGGAAGGCACTTGATCCACATATCACTAAGTGTATTTTTGTTGGATACCATGATGGTGTGAAGGGATATAGGCTTACTGATATTTCCTCGGATCGACTCATCATTGAGCATAGTGAATTCGAGGAAAGTGTCTCGCATGTACCTCAACATCCGCATGCAGACAACTTCATTCTTCCACATGTCTGAGATGATGAGCATGCACATGTTGACTCTTCTTCAAACGAGAGTTCTAATTTAGAGGACTTGGATGATTCAGATTCAGAGTCAGTATAGTTAGATGCAGAGTTAGAGAATCTATATGGATTTGCAAAGCCATACCAGAGGCCCAAGTGGGCAGAGACTACTCTTCAGGATGCAGGGGATCTCGTTGATGATCCAGCCGATACTAGGAGGACTCGATATGATTTTGAGGATCCTTCTGTTGCACTCACTGCCACAGAAGCATTTCCCTCGAGTCATATTTTCTTAGTTCAGTCTTTAGATCCACATTCTTATGGCGAGGCTACTAGAAATCTCTTTTGGGAATCTGTCATGCAGGAGGAGTATAACTCCCTCCTCAAGAACCGGACTTGGGATCTGGTTCTCCTTCCTTCTAGGAGGAAAATTGTCAGATGCAGATGGGTCTACAAGACCAAGAGCGTAATGGATGGACAGATTAGAAGATACAAAGCTAGGCTTGTTGCCAAAGGCTTTCAACATGTTCATGGTATTAACTATGATGAGACCTTTTCTCCAATAGCGAAGATGGATTCCATACGATTGAGACTTGCCACTGCGGTAACCAAAGGATGGGAAGTCCATAAGATGGATGTGAAGAATGCATTTCTTCATGGTGATCTCTCTAAGGAGATCTACATGGAGCAGCCCCAGGGATTTATGTAGAACTCATCTTTGGTTTGTCAACTGCAGAAGTCCCTTTATGGCCTCAAGCAGGCTCCGAGGGCATGGTATGCCAAGATGGACTCCTACCTTTTGTCATAGAAATTTGTACATTGTAAATCATACATGAATGTCTACATGCTCAGGATGGTTGATTCACTTCTACTTTTAGTTTTGTATGTTGATGATTTGTTGATCACTGGTTGCTCGACTTCAATGATTTTTGCAGTCAAGAGGATTATACATGACAGGTTTTTGATGATGGACATGGGTCCTCTACACTTCTTCCTTGGACTTGAGATCAATCAGGATGCATCAAGCATCAAACTGTCTCAGGCCAAGTATGCACAATATCTCCTTGAGATATTGCACATGACAGAATGAGAGTCTACTCCAACTCCTTTCCTATCAGGATTCAAACTTGAGGATGGAAAGGAGACTCCACTAGTTGAAAACACACTGTACATGCATCTAGTGGGGAGATTATTGTATCTCACACTCTAGACCAGACCTCTCCTATGTAGTTGGAACAATTTCCATGTTCATGCAGGAGCCACATGAGCTACATTGGAAGGCTACAAAGCATATACTTTGATACATACATGGCACCATCACCTTTGGGATTCATTATGCAGTAGACTCTACATTATATCTCATCGGTTTTACTGATTCTGACTGGGCTTGCAACAGCACTGATCGCAATTCCACATCTGGTTACTCACTTAGTCTTGGTTCTAGGCCTATCTGTTGGTCAAGCAAGAAGCAAGTCGCCATTTCTCTATCTTCAGTCGAGGCAAAGTACAGAGGGGTAGTTAACATAACCATTCAAGCTATGTGGCTACAACATTTTCTCACTGAGTTGGGAATTCATTTTCATCGGTCGATCGCCATCTAGTATGACAACCATATCACTTTGAAGATCTGCAGAGATCTAGTTTAGAGGCAATGGACAAAGCACATCGAGATCCACATGCACTAAATCCTGGACTTAGTACACAAGGGAATCATTGACCTATACTTATGTCCTTCGACATAACAGATGACAAAAAACTTC
>JASDQU010425349.1:0-10068 GCA_032191745.1 Picea mariana
GCAGAGTACGCAACACCTACTTCTATATCCAATATCTCTAAAAAAAAAACAAATTTTGAAAAACTGAGAGAGGTTTTTGTTATTTGGAATGTTATGAACAAAAAACCCCTCCAGTTTTCAAAAATACATTCTCAATTGCTCATAACCCAAGTTTTAAATTAGTGATTCAAAACTAGCAAAATAACTCTGCACAATTTAGCCTCTGCCAGAATATTACACAATGCCTGTAGGTAGCGCCCGACTATGTGTCTGCATGCAATTTGGTAGCATAAATTTGTGGGTGCTTTGATGCTTGAACTTGGATATTGGGAATAACTCAGTATAATTTCAATTTTCCCCAAAACAAATAAAAATCCCATAACAATTGTATTCATTTGCCAAAATGAATAATGAAATGCAGGTTCTGTTCTTTGTGAAATGTTAGGTAGCGCCTGTAGGTAGCGCCACTTATGCAATGCTGAGGCATAAACCAATATTGTGCTAGCATAGGCTCCTTGGGGCATAGAATCCTCCCTGTGAGGCTCTAATAAGTCTTGTAGTTTCAATGCCTTATCCTTTGAGCTTGTGGAGTCATGCTCTCAACCTTTAACCTCTGCAATCTGCTTTGATCTGTGACCTTCAGCTGAAACTAAATGAAAATGAAAACTAAAACTGACAAAATGATGAAAATGATGCTTGTCCAACAAACTTATTGCACACACCTACTCTAATTATTGGGAAACTGAAGTGTTCAAGTTACATGAAACAACCAATGAAGCCATTTCATCATTTTTTCAACTGTTTGAAGTTTTGAAATGTGCTTCCTTAAGCACCAGAGATAATTCTTACTTGAAGGCATGTCAAAGAAACATTTGGAAATACACTTTCCATTGAAGAAATCAATGAGCCTAGGCCCATTTTCTGTTTCCAGACAAGCTGCAAATGGGTCTTGAAAAACATCATCAATACTTGCCCCTGCAACATTGCTTTGTGTAAAAAGGAAAAATATTGCATTAGGTCCTTCATCCACTGTTCTTGGTTGTTGTATGACTTGTTGATTCTCCGATTGATCCTCAATGCATATGGCCTTGGTCCACTCCTGGTCATGAGGTGTATTAGGGAAAAGGCTTAGTGATGCTTGGTTTTCTTTAATTTCAACCTTTCTCATCTGATCACATGGCATTTTATTTTGGTTGCTTGATGAAACTGAGCTTGTGTCTTCAAGAGGAATAGGGGGTTGATAGGGCAGTTCATCACAATTAGAAGTGCTTGGGAAACTAAATTCTTCTATCTTATCTTCTGATTGTGAGGGATATTCATCATAGCTTGGCTTATGGTCCCAATTTCTCAATTTTTAACCCTCTAAAATTATATTATCATCTTCTTCTTCTTTTTCAGCAACAAAAATATGACATGAGGGTTGAAACAAGATATTGTTTCTTTGATGGGAAGGGTACTTTTTTTATATAAGGTCTTCAACAGTTTGTTTATGTAAATCATCTTCATAATCATCATACAAAGGTGAATCAATGACCATGACTATTAATGGCTGAGGGGATTAGTACAATAGCTGGGACAACTGGTTGCTCAGGGAAAACATCCTCATAGTCATCAAAACTTGGAAAATCATGGCACATTGGTTCATTAACAATAGGAGGGACTGATAAGCTATGAATTTGGTCATGCCAAGCTACAATACTATTCTCATGATGCAATAAATCTGAATCTAAGATAACCTCTTGACTTAAAGAATCGAGAAAAGGAAGAGACAAGGAAATGATGGATTGTCCATATTGATCGTTCTCTTGGGGACCTAGATTTTGACATGAATGATGCATTTGTTATTCAAATTTAGGAAAAGCATTATGAAACTCATCATCTAAGTCTTTCTCTATACAATCATCCCCTTCATCATCACTGCTAGAGGAATCACTTGCTGAATCTTGAATATATGATGCATACCCCTCACAACAATTCTCAAAAAGTCTTTTAGTTGGATAAATTTTCTTGCAATGAGAATAAAAAACATCATGAAATTCCTTCAAAGAGGAAATACTATAAGCAGGGAGTGTTCTAGACCATTGCCTCACATCGTCTTCCAATGAATACATGAACATTTTCATCAATATATATTCATAATGGATGTCAAGTTGCTGCATCAAAGCATGAAATTCATGAACATGCTCAAAAGGGTTGTCATCATCACCTTCATAAAATCTAGGCAAAAGATTTTTCCATTCATCAATTTGATGCACAAGATGTGGATAACCATCTATGGTTGAGAAATTGAGTGGGGCAAACCTCTTGGCCAAGATAGCCTTCATAGCCATTTGATTTTTTTCATCCCCAATGGAGTCACCAACATATTATGAACAATGGAGTCGCCATGGTGAATGTGCAATCTTGAAGGTGTCCAAATTCATTCACCATCTAAAGCTGGACCTGTACAGTGTCGTTCTTCCGAAGGAGATTTTCAATCTTCTCAAAGTCATCCCCAACAACGGCACCAAAAATGTTAGAACTGAAAGTCACACTTTGACTGCTAAAGTGTAAGCTCAACACCCATCATAATGTAAAAGATAACTTTGGTTTTGAATAGGTGGATCATCAACATGGATAAAGAAAGAGAGAGGGCAACAAACTACAGATCAGTAGGCTACACCAATGGGCAATGGAGTCACAAACATCCCACTCATCTAAGGCACAAAAGCTTCTTAATAGAAAACAAGATTATATGCTGATAGGTGGAAGAAATGAAGAAGGAAATAGTAAGATAGAATGTTCAGTTAATAGAGATCCTCTCAATTTAATGAATCAACAAATACTTGAATATAAACAATGACTGATGGGAAAAATACAACAGATCCTCTTCTGCTTAGGGATCCATAAATCATTGACAACCTTTGATCCTCAAATCTGCAATATATTCAAATAAGAAAAAATATAGACAAAGGTTTACAATCTAAAATCACATCTCTCATGAGTCTCCAATAACAGTAATGCTTACAATCATAAAATGCCCATAGGCTTACAAATGAACACACACAAAAAACTGCCTATTCCTACTCTCTCTAGCCTCTCTTGGCTCATCCATCCCCTTTCTCCAAGAGATCTTTCCTTATTTAAATAGAAAATAGTATCCAAATGAATTAAGGAGGTCGAATCCCATCTTCTCCATTGGATTCTAAGCCTTGGATATAGGTGGAAACAATCAAAGAGACAAAAATCCAACAAACTATTGATTTTTAGGAATTTGTTGGAAGTCATTAATGAAATGTCTCCAACTCATTGCATGAGGCATTTGCTGGAGCTAAATCTTAGGTGCAAGTGTCCCTTGACATCTAACTAATCCTTGATAAGTCATTCGAACTCTCCTTGACATGTGGCAACCTCCCAACAAGCTGAATATCAAAACCGTGACTGCTATAGGAAATTAGTACGCAACGCCACTCTGCAGAGTATGCAACGCCTACTTCTATATCCAATATATCTCAAACCAAAGCACATTTTGAAAAACTGAGAGAGGCTTTTGTTATTTGGAATGTTATGAACAAAAAATTCCTCCAATTTTCAAAAATACATTCTCAACTACTCATAACCCAAGTTTTAAATTAGTGACTAAAAACTGACAGAACAACTCTACACAATTTAGCCTCTGCCAAAATATTACGCAGCGTCCGTAGGTAACATCCGACTGTGTTTTTGCATGCAATTCGGTAGCATAAATCCATGGGTTCTTTGATGCTTGAACTTGGATATTGGGAATAACTCAATATAATTTCAATTTTCTCAAAAAAAAATAAAAATCCCATAACAATTGTATTCATTTGCCAAAATGAATAATGAAATGCAGGTTTTGTTCTCTGTGAAATATTAGGTAGCACCTGTAGGTAGCACCACTTATGCAACGCTGAGGCATAAAACAATCTTTTGCTAACAATATGGCTAAGGATAAAGACATATTTTCTGCTCTAAATGAATATAACACCAAGAAAATATTTGTTGGTGATGATAGATCTCTTAGTGTTGTAGGATTTGGAACAGTTCAAGTAGATAATGGTCATTTCAATGATGTATTATGTGTTCCAAGTCTTTCTTGTAACCTTCTATTAGTATATTGAATCACTCATTTAGGTGAAGGTAAAACCGTATATTTTTCACCTCACCAAGTTGTAATCAAGGATCTAAAATATCCTAAGCATGTTCTTGCAATTGGAATTGATGATGATATTACTAGGTTGTATAAGTTTGACAACTTTGGGTCATCATATTTTCCATTAGTTTTTGTTGCTCATAGTGATGAATTGAGAAAACTTTGGCATGAGCGGTTTGATCATCTAAATTATCACTCATTACAACAACTATGTAATCAACAAATGGTGATTGGTCTTCCTCTTGTTTCATGCAGAGATGGTGTTTGTGTCGTTTGTGTTCTCGACAAACATCATCGGGACATTTTTGACAAATGTGCCTCTTGGCATGCCTTGGGCCCTTTATAGCTTGTTCACGGTGACTTGTGCAGTCCACTTTCTTCTCCTTCTTTTTCTGGGTGCAAGTATTTCTTATCTTTCATTGATGACTTTTCCAAATGTACTTGGGTTTACTTCTTAAAATTTAAGAGCGAAGTTTTTGACAATTTTTTGGCCTACAAGGCCCTTGTAGAAAAGCAATATGAACATCAAATTTGAAGGTTAATAATATATAATGGAGATGAATATGTGAACAATAATTTTACATGTTTTTGCACTACACAAGGCATCCAAATGAAACACAGTTTCATATACACCACAACAAAATGGTGTTGTTGAGAGAAAGAACTGCACATTAAAATAAATGGCTAATTGTATGATCCAGTCTAAGGGATTAAGTCTAAAGTATTGGGCGAAAGCCATCAACTGTGAAAATTACATAGTAAATCACACTCCCACAAAGGCTCTTAAAAATATAACACTAGAAGAAGCTTGGACTAAAATTAAACCAAATGTAAGTCACTTCCATGTATTTGGCAGTATAGCATGGACTCACATTCCTGATAAGAAAAGGAAAGCATTGCATACTAAAAGTGGGAAGTGTATATTTTTTGGTTATTCTAAAGATGTCAAAGGTTATAGACTTCTTCAAACACATTGTAATGAAATTATTGTTAGAAGAGATGTTAAATTTGATGAAAATATCTTGTCCTGCGATCCTAATTCGACGATTGTGTCTCCTTTGGCCTGCAAGCTATATTCAACGTTTGTGCCTTGTTCTATTCCTATTTTGGTTTATTCTTCAGATGATGATAGTGAGAATGAAAATAAACCTCCTACTGCTCGTCGTCGTCCAGATGAGTCCATTGAACCTGAACCAGCACCAACATTTTTTATTCCTAGATGGGTTCATTCAACATGAGAAGCAGTTGGTGATCTTGTTAGTGATCCTTCAAATCAGTGTCGGACATGTTCTAAGTTCCAACGATCCTCTTCTCTTTTGGATCAATTTTCAGAGACTCGTGATCCAAAGACATTTGAAGAAGCTTCAATTCATCTAGATTGGGATACAACAATGGATGAGAGTATCATTCTTTAATGGAAATTGATACATGGGATATTCTACCTCTTCCAAAAGGAAGAAAATTTTTCAGATGTAAATGGGTCTACAAAACTAAGTATGCATCAGATGGATGTGTTGAAAGACACAAGACTCGGTTAGTTTCCAAAGGATTTTCCCAAGTTGAAGGAATTGACTATAATGAAACATTTTCCCCTATAGCCAAAATGAATTCCATCTTCCTTGTTCTTTCCCTTGCCTCCTCACATAAATGGAAGGTCCATTAGATGGATGTTAAATCAACCTTGTTGCATGGGTACTTGAAAGAATAAATCTACATGGAACAACCTCCTAGCTATGTCCATAATGAATCTATCCTTGTTTGTTGCCTTAAGAAATCTCTTTATGGTCTTAAGTAATCTCCTCGAGCTTGGTATGCCAAAATGGACAACATTCTTATTGACACCGGATTTTCTAGATGCCATTATGATCCTAATGTCTATACCAAGAAAGTAGGAATCCATCTCATAATCCTTGTACTCTATTTTGATGACCTTATCCTTACTTGTAGTGACTAAAAAATTTTAAACCATGTGAAAGCCAGCCTTAAGAAGAAATTTGAAATGACATACTTAGGATTTTTTCACTATTTCCTTGGCCTCCAAGTTTTGCAAACCAATGATGGAATTTTTCTTTCCCATTCTAAGTATGTCTGTGACCTTCTTCTTCACTTTCACATGGAAGATTGTAAACTATCCCCTTCTCCCTTCCAGTCTAGAGTCAAGCTTTGTTCCACCTGTAATTCTCTTGAAGTTGATGCCACCTTGTATCGTCAGTTAGTTGGTAGTCTCTTATACTTTACTCATACCCATCTCGATATTTCCTTTGTTGTTGTTCTTATTGCTTGGTATATGCAAACACCCCATGAAATACATTGGAAAGCAGCTAAAAGGATACTTCGGTATGTCTGCGGTACAATTCAATTTGGGAACCATTACAATTCAGAGGGGACTCCTTTATTGGTTGGTTTCACATTGCCTCTTGTACAAATATTGGATGAATCTGTTATAAGAGACTCCATTGGCACGGGTTGCTGCATTAATTCGAGTAATCCACAAATGACGAATATCTCTCTTGCATTTACCTCTATCTCGGTGAGCGGAAACTAAGGATTTCTATTCCTAAACATACCTAAACATAAGAATCTTAAATCCTAAGCCACTCTGGAGGAGAAAGATGCTCACCAAACCTCCTCTTGTATAGAAGAGATCCTACCTTGTCTCTTTTGTAATAAGGGTAACAATCATATTAACCTTGGTTTATTCCCTCAAAAGTACTATCGTGTTTGGGATCACACCCAATCTGTAACACTTTTTTACCACGTCTAGCTAGGGCGACTGAGATATTACAACTAGTCATTGATTTACCAATTCCGCCTTCCACGATGACATATCATATCCGCTAGTTTTCCTTCTTTCAAAAGTTTCTTCTGAGTCTGTATCAAAAGAGAAAATACTCCTCCAGTTGAGTTCCCCATCTAGTGATCGGAAGTCTACTGCAGGTTATGTTTTCATCCTTGGTTAAGGACCTGTCACTTGGGCCTGTAAGAAACAATAGTCTATTGCACTTTCTTTAGTAGAAGCAGAGTACCGAGCAACAGTAAATGCAAGTCAGGAAGCATTGTGGCTTCAATAGATCCTTTTAGAGTTTCGATTCTAGCAGCAACATTCGACCAGCCTTTGGTGCAACAATTAGAGTGCCATCAAGCTTGTCAAAGACCCAGTTCAACATCAATGCAACAAAAACATCGAGCTACACATGCACTTAATCATAAAGCTCATTCATGATAAAGTTATTGAATTGATCTTTCTCCCTACAGAAGATCAAGTTTCAAACATTTCCACAAAGTCTCTTACAAAAGTGAATTTTTACAAACTTTGATCTATATTAGAAGTTCAAGAAGTTTTCATTAAGGGGGGATAGGCTCTAATGCCTCATTCCTTCTACTATTGTGTCACTATTGTAAATACTTCAATCCTATCACAAATTGTTCTCAAGAGGGGATGTTAGGATATTTATACACTTATGAGTTAGTTAAGATCTACTTGGTCTAATGTGTCGTTAGGTAAAAGTGTGTTTCTTTAGTATGCATTTGTAGTTAGGATATATGACGGTCACGATATGTTCCCAACATAGAATGATCTGATGGTTCATATTCTCCTCGATCTTAATGGCTACATTGATTCATATCTTAACACCCAATTGGTCCATTATCTCTATTTAAAGAGCATGGAGGTTCATTTGCCGATGATTGATTGTGAGAAAATCTCTTGTAAAATCTCTATGTAATCTTTTTCTTTTGCATTAATAAACTGCTCCAAGTGGCCACGTTGGTTGGGGCCATGGATATTTCCACATAGGGGTTTTACCAAGTCAAAACATCGGTGTGTTGATCTTTGATTTTTTTGTGTGAGTGGTTACTGAAGGTTTTTTTCCTCTACTGGAATACTTGTGTTGTTGAACATCAAGTATAAAATTAATTGTTCACTACTTAATGGAACTTATGTCAAAAATATGGTTCACTACTTAATGTAACTTATGTAAGACATTTGACCATGTATAAAGAACTTGAAATAGTTTAGAACCTTCTTCAAAGCCCTATTAGGTCCATAACAGAACCTAGAGGTTTACATAGAACTTGAACCATGCCCTGAATTATGTACCCAAAACACTAATTACATTACAACAAAAGTCCTTTAAATCTAAAAAATCATGAACCCTGGGAAAAGATAAAATACTTAGGAATCTTTATATGAAAACATAGTATAACCATGACCATTCAATGAAAAAATCAAGCACTAGAAAAATGGTAAAATATGGTCGAGTAGTTGAACGTAACTAGAATTTGGAAGCGATAATCAAAACATCTCCAATAGAAACTATCCCACTGTAAAATGATTCAAAAGCAGGTTTGTTGTTGTAGATTTCAATTACATTTTATGGAGAATGTCTTTATCCCCTTGATAGTTGGAGACACATGCAATATATTTTGACATCTGCAATAAAGAAGTGGCATACAATGAGAGACCAACCAAATATTCCATTAAACATATTTGTCTTTGTCTCCTTGGCAGTTGGAGATTCATGTAGTATACTTTTCCATCTGCAAAAAGGAAGTGACATACAACGAGAGGCCAACCAAATCCTCTATCAAATAAATACATGTATTTGTCACCTTGAAAGTTGGAGATGCATGAAATATAATTTTCCATTGCAATAAAGAAGTGGCATGCAATGAGACACCAACCAAATCCTCCATCCAACATATGCAACATCCTTTTGGGCATTCCACTTAGTAACTAAAATGCAATAGGGTGGATGCAAGCTAATGATGGTCTCTCATGACATGTTAGTGGCAATGAAAACATGGAAAAAGAACATTATGCTAACTTGGAGGGATTATTCAAGGTACTTTTACAATGAATTTGAATATGGTGTAAAAAGATGAAATATAGGAAATTGAATTAACTTTCTAAATATATGTTTTTTATTTTTATAATTTGTGAATAACTATATGAAATTTGAGTTTTTATAATAGTGGTATGTTATGTTTCAAGAAAAATATAATGCATATTGTTTTGTTAGTGCAGGTGTTGAGTACCTTAACGATGGAATTTCCTTAAAAAAATTGTATAATTGTAGAGAACACATCGTTCTAGTGCAGGGTATTTTTTCAAAATTTCTAATATCGATTTTATATATTTTTTTAATTATGAAATTTATTATATCCTTGAAATTATAAGGTGTTTTGATGGTGGCACGAGGGTCCCAACATTATCATACATTTTTTTATTTTATTTTATATTGTAGACATCAGTCTCTTCTAGTGCGACATATAACTTATTTTAAAAATGGTAAAGCTGATAAAAAGTTATAGCATAAATAAAAAGAGGTATGTGTTTTAGGATTCTGATATATGTCAAGACAAAAATATATTAAAAATAGTAAACAATATTTTTTTTAATTATGTATTGGAATCTGCATAGTCTAATCTAAATGTGTCTTTAGTTTAATTGATAATGAATTTATGTAGCCTACCGAAATATAATGTCAAAAATAGAGATATTGAGAGGTATTCAGAAAAAAAATGAATGTTTTAATGTATTTACAACCCAAACCACTAGGTTTTTCATCTCGAACCTAAATTCGATGCAACCAACTCAACAAACAGTATGCTATAGTTTTCATTCCCAACCAAAAAAAAATTAAATGAAAAGAACGTGCACACACTCTAAGAACATGCACACGTTCTAAGAATGTAGGAACACATGCATGTTCTAGATAGCATGCACTCTTTTATTCCTAAGTATTCCTCTTCTCACCTCCTTGAAATGCCATTTCCTTTATGGTTATCTTTCTTGTTGCACATATTTCTAGGTACATCATAAGCAAGTTAGAATATGTTGTAGGTACATCATCAACGAGCCATCTCTCCCTAGTGTTTCTTGCATCCACCCTGGTGTTACATCATGAGAGACCATATCTCCCTCTCTCTCTCCC
>JASDQU010425351.1:0-10015 GCA_032191745.1 Picea mariana
GAAGTGAGGGAAGTCTCCTCTTCCGAATCCTCAGTCGCTGTAAACTTGAAAGGCCCCAACACACTGTTTGATAAGGTCATCTGGCGAATAACCAAGACTAAGGGAGGCCTGCTGCACAATCCTGAGCAGGATCCTGGGTGCCCATCGGCATGAAGAACCCCCCCACTCCTACCACAAGGTTGAACCGCGGAACAAACTCTGAATCAGTATGTTTGCTGGACAAAGTGTGGGACTGGTACTCGAGTCTGAACAGAGGTTTTTGTCTCTGCCCCTAGATCTGGAATCTCTTAGAGCAACATTGTATGTCAGTATTGTGGTGCCCAACCTAGAGTCTGGGCAAGAACTCTAAAATGTTTGTCAGAAGGAGGACACCATAATGGGGGAGGAGTGGTCGAGAAGAGGAGTCTGAATCTCTAGTTGTCGTTTTCAACCATAAGTAGGCTAAATAACAAGAAAGAATGAAGCGATCCCCCTGGTTGAGTTAGGACAGGGAGGGCTGCAAAGGGCTTGCCATCTAAAACCAACCACCTCCCTCATAAAAAGAGCAAGACCCCTTTGATCTGAATTCTGAAAAAAAAGTAGAGAGGGACTCATCCAAAACCCAGTATAGGCAATAGAACCTCCCTCCAAACTCGCAATAAATGGGGTATCCGAAGATGTGTTGTCCTCCAACTCTGTCTACTATAGGTGTCAAGGCTAGAAGATCCTTTCGATGCAAGGAAGATGATGATCTGTTTCGACTTGAAGCCAATGTGAACCCACTCTGAAGATATGGAGCAAAAAGCAGTCATGAGTAAGAAAATAAGGAAGGAGACCAAGGAAATAGGTGGAGAGAAAAAGGAAGAGATGGAGAAGACTAGGGTATCCACGGGAGAAGAGTTGTTGTCTCTGCTCTCGGATGATAATAGGAGTGGGGGACAGGAGGATAATGAAGTGGAAGTTGATTTGGTTTTCCTAACCACAAAATACAAACAGTCTTATTTGAATTTTGAACACTCTCGAGTCTCACAGAAGATCAGCTTATTGATCTCCAAAAGGGAATGACAAGGGAAAGGAAAACAATAGGTAACCAAATCAGCTCCCAACCACCAGAAGGCTCTTAGGATTAAATGAGCACACTAAAACACCAAAGAGCAAAACAAAACAAACGACAAAATGAACAATGATAAGCTTCAGGAGGAAGGGGAAGTGTTAATTTATTCAAGGAAACTCTCGTCCTTAAAGGATACATTTCTCCAAAATAAACTAAATCATTCACAATGAAAGTTCTCTCATGAAACAGAAGGGGACTTAAAGCGCCTAGAAAGAGAAGATGGTTGCAACTGGAAGATATCCATTGAGAAACCAGACACATGTATTATACAATAAACGAAATGGGGAATGGATTCCAAATATATAGCAGGCAGATGCATTCCAAATAAAGCAAGAGGATTTGCAGGAGGATTAGCAATCATGTGGAATCCAAGGAAAATAAGAATAGAAAATGAAGGGAACCAATGGTGGATCTAGAGGAATTTTGTATCTCTTAGTGTCGACATCAAAAGACAGATCACCAACCTATATGCTCCCAACTATCTTAAGAGGAAACTACAATGCTGGGAAAATATCAAAAAGCTGAGATAGAACAAAGAAAATCATCACTGGATTCTTGAAAGGGACTTCAATGCTATAATGCGGCTCTGAGAAGAAAGGGGGAGTTAGGAAATACAATATGCAGGAATTCAACTACAAGCGTTGACGGATGACCTTAATTTGGTAGATACCCTGCCCAAGGAGAGGTTGCATATATGGAATAACATACATGGGGAACGGCACTATAGCGGAAAACTAGACCGCTTCATGGCAAGTGATTCGCTAATTAGTAGTAACATCCAACTTGAATCTCTCGCCCTCAAGGGAGACGGATGAAATCACTGGCCCATTCTTCTCCAGTTGTTGGCGAATGCCAGACCAGCGAATGCACTTCGAGAGAATGTACTTGTAACTCACCCATTTGGAGTTTAAAAGACATGGTAAAAGCTCGGTGGGACTCCACACAAGTGCCCAGCAGATCCAAGATATATACCCTCCAACAGAATCTAAATTGAAACGATCTGAATATCATACCGACAGAAACAGAATTGCAACTTATTTCCTAAGTCATTAATAATTTTAAATTTAAATGCGCTGAATATCATACCAATGGAAACAGAATTGCAACTAAAAAACATTCCGAAACCATTATTAATTTCATCTTTATCTTCGTTTTCATTTTGCGGATCAAATCAAGGGGCTTCATATGAGATTGTATTTACAAAGCCTGCAATAACAGAAGAAGCTGCAAACATTATTAAATTATGAAGCAGAGCAGAATTCTTACCACAAATGCTTTGCCAGAAGATTCACAGCCCCAGGCCGAACGTTTAAAAGCGTTAGTAGGGCAATGAATGAAGAAATAAGAAATAAATAGGCCAGTCTCTCGCTACCTTCTCTGCTTCGAATGAATTAATATACTCAATGTGTTCTTCGAAAAGGCGGGATCGGCTCAATGTATTTTTCGGATATTAAATAAATATATATATTTATTAATGTGAGGTTGAGGGGATGATTTATTTTTTTCAACCTTAAGGCAAAGTCGTGTGGGATTCATTCCCAACAAATCTTAAATATGGGATAACAGGCGATAACGAGGAAAAATATATATAATTTATTACTGATATAAGTAAGTAATAAATAAAATATATTTTATTGTTAAAATATATAAATTAAGAAAGGTTGAATATTTAATTTTTTATTTTTAAAGATGGTAAAATTTATTATAACTTAGTTGTTAACTAGTATTGAGGATAATTATTATTCGGTATTATCTATGAATGTGGGTTGACTCATCACTAATATTCAAAAAAAAATCATGCCATTTAAAATTACTTTATAGTGATCCTTTGTAAGAGGCAAATCTTCATACGTGATAGAGGCTTATAGTTTTAAGTTGTTAACATGTTTCCTTATGTCCCAAAAAGATGAGTTTTTAACCAATCAAAAATAGTTTTAAGTCTTACTCTATGAACAAAAAACATTCAACATAAATAATATATGCAAGAAAATCACTAACATGCACTATCATCCTTGGATTGGAGCAAAAGACTCCTCCACTTATGAAGAAAGATATACAATAACTTTATTTTTATTTTAATAAAAAAAGAAATAAAAAACTATAATCTCCACCAACTATTTATAGATGAAAGGTTCAACTATGGTCGCCACCACTATAACCCTCCCTAGCCTCAATTCAATTAGCACTACGAGGTGGACAAGTGCATTGCATGGGAATCAAACTAGGGCCTCCAACTAACAAGCAATTAACCAAGATCGTTTGAGCAATTGTTATATTCGTGATAGGTGAGGAGGCATGCAATAATTATAACAGGTGCAACACGTTGCAATATATTGCCTCCAAAACTAATTCACAAGATGGTAGTAACAGTGGATTGACCAAGTAGAATTTTCCCAGGTCAGAGAGACCTACAATGTCTCATCTCATCTTCAGGGAAGTTACAGCGGATAAGTATCCTCCAAGCCACGTAAGATCACGGGCACCTAACAGGTACACGGTGTGCATGTCAGCCCAGATTCTAACTCATTGAAAGTCCATCAAAATACTTGCAACTGATAAGTATCCTCCAAGCCATGTTAGATCATGGACACCTAACAAGTAGAGGGTCTGCATTTCAACCCTGATTCTAATAAGCTCAAAATAAAACAAAAGTTGTTAGGCGGGTTGTGTTCAAGTGGTAAATCAAGTACTTATTTCACCCAAATCCAAGTACAATCACGCTAAATAACATGTTAACATGTTTCTGGGTGAATTTGATGGAAAACCTGATATTATATATTATAACAGAACTCTGCCCTCACAAAAGAAAACAAATTCTCCCAACCAAAAATAAAAGAACATCATCAAATTTTGGGCAGACACACAAACACCACAAAACAAAGGAATGAATAACATGAGTTGGCCTAGATTTCAAAATACACAGACGACATTTCTTTCCTGATAGGATTTGTAGGACAATTCAGAGGTCAAAATTTAAGGGCAAGAACCGAACATGCTCATGATCATAAGGTTAAACCAGATATACCCCAAATCGATAATGCTTCCATAGCTACAAAACCCAATTAAGTAAATTAGTCTACAACATTCAATCGATTAGGACTTCCATGGAAAAAAGCAAAAGAGAATTGCAGCTAATTTCCATTTCTGAAATGTGCAGTTTTCTTGGTCCCATCAAACATTGTTTCGACGGATAAAATAGTTTAAAGGATGCATTAACTTGCTAATAGGAATAATCCACTAATAACCTGCTGATAAAAGTTGTGTTTTCGAAGTACCTGAGTAACACCAAGTTTTAACGAGGGTTTATATGCTCAGAGTCGCAATGCTTCTTCAGGCCAAAAAGCTTGGGAGGTAGAGTGCAGGGTTTTTTGCATAAATAAATTGAGAGCAAGGTTTTAGCATAAATAAAGTGAGAGCAGGGTTTTAGTCTTCGCTTTCGTTGTTCACGGATGCATCGTATGCTGGGCTAAATGTTGTCAGGTGGAAACATGACTTTTCGGTTCGGAATTTTGTCTTGTCTTTTTCCATTAATTCAAGTTATCGAAATATGTGAAAGCTGTAATAACACTATCAAATTAATGAGAAGTTTAAAAATATACTATTTTTGTTATATTTAAAATTAATTTTTTTTACTTATTATGTTCAACATTAAAATTGATACAAATTTTTCAAGTCAACACAAAATTAATATGAAAGTCAATGTTAATTTATTGTTATATAGTACAATACAATAAGACAATAAGGATAAGTTTGAAAGTTGAATTCATTGTATTAAAAATAGGACATCCAACATTTATTAATTCAAGTCAACACAAAACTAATATGAAAGTCAATAATAATTAAAACTAAGACATCCAACATTTAGTAAAAAGTGGAACATAGTTTGAAGGGTGTGATTAATCAATATTATTTAATGATTATGATAGTTTTATTCAATTAAATGAACTTTTGTAGAGGTGTAATAATTTGCAAAAAACAATGTTCATTTGGAAGATTTGAATTCTAATGAGATAATAACATTATTCCACTTTCACTCACTTAAAACAAAACAAATATATTTTTATTATTAGAAATAATTTTAAAATAAATGGGTTAATAAGTGGATAAATACATTTTTTAGTTTCAAAGCTATAAAGTTCCACCTTAATATATTTATTTTTTCAAATTTACAATTATTTGAATTGTCTTAAAATAACTTTCAAGAATAAAGTTTCATATCCAAAATTAATTTTTTCAAATTTACAAATTATTTGAGTTGTTTTAAAATAAATCAAAACTTTTAAGAATAAAGTTTCATATTCAAAGTTCTCATAAATAAGATTAATTTTAAAAGTTGAACTATTTTTATTAAACTGCATTTATTAAAAGGTGAGACATTGTTTTGTAATTTGAGGAGTGTGATTATTCAATATAACTTAATTATTATGATGTTTTTCATCAATTAAATTATGTTTTTTTAGAAATGCGTTAGTTTTCAAAAAGCAAATGTAGCATAATATTTTGAATTATGGAATTGCAAATATTAATCATTAACATTTCAAAATCAGGTTTAGGTAGGGGTATTAGAGGGTGTTGAACCCTTTTCTACATTAAAAACAACAATTTAAACAAAATCCAAAATTACAATTTTAGTAAAGATTTTATGATTGGATTTTGGTGATGGTAAATTGGAAAAAATTTAAATCATAAAACATTTAGCTTTTTTTAAAGCAAATATGTCATTTTGGAATATTTGAATTCTAAAAAGACAATAACATTACTCCACTTTCACTAACCCAAAACAAAATATATCCAGTTTGATTATTAAAAACAATTTTAAAATGTTCGTGGGTGTAGAATAGTTGGTGATGGAGTGTATTGATAAGGCACTATGTTATGTGAAGTTGTCCTCGAATGGCTGTGTGTGTCACGTTGGCATGCTTGGAGGTTATAGTTGTAGCAGTCTGATAACATGGCCACATGTCACGTGCCCAACTAGTTATTGATTCCGCTACTAAAAAAAACAATTTTAAAATGAGTGAGTTAATAAGTGAACAAACTCAACTTTTTTTGTGAGTCTGTTTTTTTCATGACAAAATTTCATCTTGATTTATTCATTTTTTTCAAATTTCCAATACTTTGAGTTGCATTAAAATAAACCAAAAATCTCAAGGGTAAATTTTCATGGTCAAAGTTCCCATCAATGAATAAAAACTAACTATAACAACCCACAAAATTCCTACCAAATTTTTTAAATAAAATATTTCACTAAAACAATATTTTTTTAAAACCAAAAGTAGCAAACCCTCTCATAACTCATGTGTCTATTTATTAACTCACTTGTTAATCATACAATTTCAAGCAAATAATATTTTGTTGTAAGTAACCAAAACTTATTAAACCTACAAGATTGGTATTACATGATCAACAAATGTCAATTGGATCTAATTGGATCTAGCCCAAGTGGTTGTGGAATGGAGTGTTATTCTCTTCACAAAAGTTTTATTCTTGTAAGTGACATGTTGAACTCATAATAAGTATATTGTTGTAACTGCTTTGAGTCCTATTGACATGGTCTTGTGTTATGAAGAATTTAAGGTTTACATCAATAAGTGAAAAGATATACTCTGAAATTCCCCCAGAAAAAAATCATATAATTAACAAATATTTAATAGTGTAAATATGAGAGTTTGTATTGTAATTATCCATGTCTAAATCGAATGGTTCTTATGCATAGTTTGTCATAGAGTTGATCGTACTTGGTTGCACCGAGAGTAGAAAGGTGCTCTACAACCCAGTATGGGAGAGATGTTGTCACGTTAGTGTTATGCTATTGCACTGAGAGTAGTGAGGTGCTCTACAACCAGTAGCAAGGTGCTCTATAGCCCATTATAGGAGAGATGTTGTCACGTTAGCGTTATGNAAATAAAGTATGTTCGATGAAAAAAAAAAACCATCTTAAACTTGGATCTATCAAGCACCGAGAATGATCAAATTAGGAATTAAGGCATGGAATGAAATGATAAAAAAAAAAATTACACCTTAAAAAATTGGATCCCTCTCATTGCTTAATAGATCTGGGTTTAAGATAAATCTATATTGATATATATAACACCCCTTCTTATCTGGTTATATTGGTTACTATAATACATTTACATTCTATTTTTGTGATGTTGAATTACTAAATTGAAAATGCTTTATTTTTATTTTTATGATTTAAATAAATAAGAATTTAGTTCAAAGTTGATGGCCTTATTTGACATATAAAATTCAAGTTCAAATTGAATGATAATTGAAGTTTGAATTTGAATATAATTAAATATTTTGATCATATTATTAATGATAATTATCTAATGTTTATAGTTATACTTCTATACATAAAATATGTTGGGTAAATTTTGTAAAGATTTCTCAAGGAATATAATTATTGTGCAAAAATAAACCTTTCATGCTTCCAATGGGTTCAAACCCATTCTAAAAGTGCAATTCAAAATCACGAAAAAAATAAATAAATATAGAATCCACTTTTCATTTACAAAAGGAAATTGATTTTATAAAATAGCTATGGCTAGGAAGGAGATTTCACATTATCCTATGGTTTTTATTGGTGGGAGAAATAGGCTAGACAAACACCCTTCAAAATCACGAATAAAAAAAATAAAGAATCCACTTGTCATTTACAAAAGGAAATTGATTTTATAAAATAGCTATGGCTAGGAAGGAGATGTCACATTATCCTATGGTTTTTATTGGTGGGAGAAATAGGCTAGACAAACACCCCAGTAGTATTAACTATCTTTCTTTTTATTTATTGATTATTGTGTGTATTTATAATGATTTAATTTAATAACAATCGATGTGAATCTGAAGAGTTACAAATACAAATTGCTCGCTTTGCTCTATCATTCTCATCATAGAGCTCAACCCATCTATCTTTTTTGTTTTTTTTGGAGACAACCCAAATAGAGCTAAATTTATCCATCTCACTCCCTTCTTCGTATTCCTTTGTATTTATGGTAAGAAAAATCTATGTATTTCACTCATTTCTAGTTCAAAATTTTTAGTAGTATTGAGTTAATTATCATTTGCATGTTGTTTTGTGACTTTCTATTGTTGTTCATGAATAAGGAAGCAGTGTTTCTACTATGTTGATTACATTGTTGAACAAATGTGAGCATTTTGTGTGGCCTGGTATCCAACCAAGTGTTGACGAGCCACTGCTCACCAATGGCAGATTCTATATATTGCCTTGATGGGCCTTATCGATCATTGCTTTTTATAGATGGTTAGGTTGAATCTAGGGTCACCAAGGCTGAGGCATTTGTGCCACAATTGACCATGGAGGCTAGATTTCCTATAACAATGCCAAAGGCATGCCACCCACCATGCTCATTGAGTTCACCCTCGGTGCCCAAGATTTTTACACCCTCATCCTTGTGGATAACTAGAATCTTCCCATAATCATTTCTCCTTATAGAAACTCGGGAAAATGCACATGTGTGGCTTGCAATAATGATTTGAACCTGAGTTTCCCTCCTTCTCTTCATTTGAAGAATGAACATAGCTGTGTCATGCCTCATAAGAGCATGTGTTTTTCCTTTAGCATACCTTGGTATCGTTCCATGAGCTCCTATGGTAATCATTAGATATGCAACCCACTAAGTTCTCTCACCTCTCTAAGAATGCTTATCCCAAAGCTTAAAATTACACCTATAAAGATCCTACCAACACGATTACATGCTTTGGAGTTGACTATCTCAACAACATTGCCCTCATTGACAGTAATGGAGACTTATTTTATTGTACACCTTTAGAGTTTAATTACCTCTCGCCACGCTCGCCTAGCATTTAAGATTATAGTTGATCTGAACTTATGCAAGAACGCAACAGAATACACAAATAACCATGAATACAAATATGCAGCGGAAATAACACTTCATTTCATTAATATCAAAGAACTAAAATTTGTTTACAGACAGAATATAAATAAAATAGCTAGGGCGCTGGTAGCTTATCTCGGAGAAGAGATGTGGCGGCTACAGGGCTATGAACTCTATGTTACAATGAGGCTCTAAGGCCTATATATTATTGAGAAACAATGGAAACCCTAAACATCCAAAAACCTAACCCTGGGAGATGAAATGCCAGAATATGTGTAGTGTCCCCAAGGCCGAGCCCCGTTGTAAACCATGTTTTGAAAGGAATTGTAATTATGTTTTATAGGCTGGTGAGCCAAGTTTTGTATAACTGGTAGGCTTATGTGTTTGTTAGGCCAGGGAGCCTAAGTGTTGAAAGCCAGGAGCCTGCTGATGTACTTGTATGTATGCAGAATGATTAATAAAATATAAACACCGCCAGGTGCAGACCGACCACGATGAATGAGTGAAGGGGGACTGAGCATNATCCACAGAGTAGGCAAGGAATTAGGGGCTGGAGGTGGGAAAAAGGGGCTAAGTGTTGAGCCTAGAGGGCTTAAGCCTTGGGAATAATATTTTAGTATTATTCCAAAAGAGAAGTGCATTATATGTTGTAACCTAAGTCCTTTTTGGAAGGACATGTGATTTTCAAATGGTGGGAGGCACGCACGTTGCAGGAACACGTGCAGTCGCATGGGTGACAAGTGTCAACCCTGGCCATGCAATAAAAGGGCGAGATGAGCCGTGTTGGGGGTTCCTCCTCCATAGAACTCAGGGACTGCCAGAAGGGAAGGGGTCTGACTCTTACAGAAAAACCCTCGTACCTCCTCTGAACCGAAGAGGCGTGTATCTGTGTTTGTCTGGATAGCCGGTACATCCCCGGTCTGAACCGTCCGAACCTGTGTGACCCCTTGCGTGGATTGTCTGTCACGCATTCCCAACACCAGAGCATGAGTCTATCCTGGGTAGGGCGGAAGGGAAACGACCATTCGGCCGGAAGGGGGAGCCTGTGTATTTCCCTGCGGAA
>JASDQU010425352.1:0-10015 GCA_032191745.1 Picea mariana
TCCTGGATGGTATCTCTGATAGGCTAGGGTGTGTCTCTCAACACCGAAACCGATCAATGGTGGTGGTTTCCTCCAGAAATCCACAAAACAACAAGGGGGTCGATTTCCTCCTCTCATAAATATCTCAATAGTGTGTTTCATTTGGATGCCCTGTGTAGTGCAGTAACTTGTAAAATAATTTTTCACATATTCGCCTCCATTATCTATTCTTAACCTTTGAATTTGATGTCCAGATTGCTTTCCTACAAGGGCCTTATAGGCCAAAAACTTGTCAAAAACTTTGCTCTTAAGTTTTAAGAAGTAAACCCAAGTACGTCTGGAAAAGTCATCAATGAAAGTTAAGAAATACTTGCACCCAGAAAAACAAGGAGTATAAAGTGGACCATACAAATCACTGTGAACAAGCTGCAAAGGGCCCGAGGCGTGCCAAGAGGCACATTTGTCAAAATTGTCCCGATGATGTTTGCCGAAAACACAACCGACACAAACACCATCTCTGCATGAAACAGGAGGAAGACCAGTCACCATCTGTTGATTACATAGTTGTTGCAATGAGAGATAGTTTAGATGACCAAAACACTCATGCCAAAGTTTGGTGAAGTCATGAAAAAGATGATGACCCAAAGTTGTCAAACTTGTACAACCTAGTAATATCATCAGCAATTCCAGTTGCAAGAACATGCTTAGGATCTTTTAGATCCTTGATTACAACTTGGTGAGGTGAAAACTCTACGGTTTTACTTTCACCTAAATGAGTGATTTGATATACTGATAGAAGGTTACAAGAAAGACTTGGAACACATAATACATCATTGAAATGACCATTATCTACTTGAACTATTCCAGATCCTACAACACAAAGAGATCTATCATCACCAACAAATATTTTCTTGGTGTTACATTCATTTAGAGCAGAAAATATGTATTTGTCCTTATCCATATGATAAGATGCTCTAGAATCAATAAGCCACTCATCAGAAGAAAAAGTAGAATTTGTATTGAAGGAGAAACCAAAAGAAGAAAGTGCATGTCCATGAGAAGAAAAAGAAGAAGTAGAATCAATATTAATGTTGTGCTTCTTCATCGCTGCTTCTAAAGCTACCATCTTCTTGAAACATTTGGACTCATCATTACCATCTTTATCACAAAACTTGCAATGTATGTCAATGTTCTTATTTTTATATTTTTCTCATTTGTCACCATTAGGAGTTGAAGTTGTCTGAATGGGTTTGGGACCCTTATGTTGCTTGTTTTTGTAGCAAGGATGTTGCTTCTTGGGATACTTGGGTTTATTTTTATGTTGGGCAACTAAGGCTTTGTTGGAGGTACCTGCAGTGCTAATCACTCCAAGTTGTACAAGCTTATCTTCCTCTCTAATCAAGGCAACACAAAAGGACTCAAGAGTGGGTTTTTGATCAGCTTTCCCTAGGGCCTCTTTCATGTCATAAAAGGTAGATACAAACACAGAATATGCACTACCTAGCTTAGAAAGAATAAGATAGATGCAACACTCTTCCTCCATTTTTATCTCACATTTTTCACATAAAATTTTGAGTGTTTTAAACTTAGATAGATAGTTTCCAAGGCAAGAAAAATCACTTGGACTTAAGGTCAGTACTTGATTTTCTAACTGTTGTGCTGGAAATAATATTGAGTTTACCAAACACATATTCAATCTTTTCCCAAGCTTCATCGGAGTCATCAATTTTTTTTAAGGTGGAACCTTAAATCAGGAGAGATGAACATTCTGATTAGTCCACGTGCTTTGTCACTCCTATTAGCCCATTCGACTTTCTTATCAGCATAAGTGGGGTTTTTTTCCTTTCCCAAGGTAATTCGATACAAGCCTTTACTTCTTAATAAATCCTCTATATGAGATTTCCATTGGAAGTAGATGGTGCTAGTAAGCAAAATATTATTGGACGAAGCCATATTAAATATGTAGATAATATAGATTTAAAAACTAAAACTGATGATCTGGATGGAAAGATTCGAAAAATTATGCGGTTTTAAAAAAACGACACTAAAAACGGACTTTGGATGTGAAAGTTATGCCCTTTTAGAAAAAAGACATAAATGATAACCAAAGGACCACGTGGTGGTGTAAGTTGCTTTATGAAGTGACCCACTTTTATAAATAAAAGTGGGGATCACTTTTACAATGAAGTTACTTTATAAAAGAAAAACTGCATGCAAAATAAATAACTCTAAAATAAAATATAAAAGTTAATTATAGTGATTCACTTTTATACTTGAAGTGAATTACACTTTACAATTTGAGCATGAACTTTTTCAAAAAAAGTAACAAAAGAGAGACTTGAACCCAAGACATCTTACTTAATAAGGCAAATTTTAACCAAATGGTCTAGCAAAACATATTGTATTGTTTAGCAAGAGGATTGGGGGTGTTGTTGTTGTTGTGGAAGACGGCCTTGGAGAGTGTGCTAAAATACAACTCTTTTCACAGGGAAAAAAAAATCGTTTCTCGATGACAACAAGGGTTAGATCTTGGTTAGCTTACCCGGACGATGCACCTTTTCCTATTTGTTTATGATTTGCCAAGATCGCACAGAGAGCAGGGCAAAGAGCATACACAGATCTAAAAGAGTAGAAACCTGGAAACAAATAATATAAAACCAAAATAAAATCAAAATAATACTCTGCAAAAAATTTTAAAATGCGTATTCATGCTTTATACCTCCGGATCTGACTAAAATGGCCATATCTTGGGCAAACGAAAACCTTTTTTAGTGAAACGAAAAGTGTTCCTGACTAAAATGAGAGATCTAGATGCAATGGAATAGTCCTCACAGCCCAGAAATGCATGGAAATGATATAAAATGGAGATGAGGTAACTCGGTTTCATGATCTCGATCTACAATAGGAGCGGGCCTTCAAACAGGCTTTGATACCATGTTCGACAACACAGGTATTCCAACAGAGGAAAAAACCCTTAAGTAACCACTCACACAACCAGATCAAGCATCAACACATCGATGTTTTGACGTGGTAAAACCTCTACGGGGAAACATCCACGACCCCAGCCAACGCAGCCACTTGGAGCAGTTTATTAATGCAAAAGAAAAAAATTACAAAGAGATTTTACAAGAGAGTTTCTCACAATCGATCATCATCAAATGACCCTCCATTCTCTTTAAATAGAGATAATGGACTAATTGAGTGTTAAACCACGGATCAATGGTCGTGAAGTTCAAGGAGAATATGAACCGTCAGATCACTCTATGTCTGGAACATATCGTGACCGTTGTATTTCCTAACTACAAATGCATACTAGTGCTTACTAAAGAAACACACTAAGAAACACAATTTTATCTAATGACATATTAGACCAAGTAGATCTTAACTAACTCCTAAGTGTCTAAATATCCTAACAGAAATTTATGTGACCCTTAAAAAATAACAATATAATAATGCCAACCAAGGTAGAGCGTGTGTGGGCAATGTTTTTCATGCTTAGGTAGAATTCCCACCTTGGATTCATCCTGGAAACATTTAAAAAAATTAATGGCAATAAATGAGCTTGGAAAAGGGATGCATTGAAAACGAAGGTGCAACACACCCTCTACAAAGGAACCCATAAATTAGACAATATGAACCCTTGTATGTCATGAACCCCATGCCCAAAAGTCTTACCGCCATCCACTTCATCTTCTTCACATGACTTAGATAGGTTTCCACCTAGGAAAAAATCCTTGACTTAAGGATTGATTCACCCAATAGGTTACCTTGTCAACCCTCCCATACTTAAACTTGGCAAATTGCATAGGGTCTTTGAGAACTTGTTTAATTTGATGAGGTAGTTTTTGATGTACATGCTTAGGTGGCTCTTACATTAAAAGTGATTTTACTTGCCATGATGCTTTTACTTGAGATCCTTGGAGAGTGCACTTGCATGTCTTTGCAGGACCTTGTTGATGGATGTTTTGGAGGAACAAGCCCAGATTGGGCCTTCATTAGGGCAGGAATCCCACTGGTTCGATGCCATGGACCAGACCTTGGGGTAATACATGAGATGAACGTTTCCTTTGGAAGTAAAGGAAGAGACCTTGGAGGACCTCACCTAGCCCTTAAAAGCCCAACGATTTTACTTTCGAAGATAAAACATCGCCTTGGAGGGCTTGACATCATGCTTTAGGGCTAGGGCATGTGGTGGTGGAGGTGTTTTGACACACACTTGGCACTTTTGATGAGGAATATTCCTTGTACCTTGGATAGAAAACCCCAACGCATGAAGGGAAGGCATTTGGAGGCCCAACAATTTCATTCTCAAGCTCAGTGTCTTGTCAAAGTGACCAAGATGTCACCCTTGAAGGGGTTGACGTCACATTTTTAGGGTTTTCTTCATGTGCAAACTTAAAATTATTTTGTAAAGGGGGTTGGCCTCCTTACTTTGTGGTTTACCCTAACTTTATGTGGACAAACACTTTTTAGGAGTTTTTTATTAATAAGGATAATTTTCATTTCATTTGATTATAACTCTCTCATGTGAGAAATATTGTTTGACTGATATTTTTGCTCTACTTGGGAAATTTGGATCATCTCTCTCTTGTGCAACTATTTTATGGTGTTTTCTCTTGGTATATTGTGGAGCTAAGGTGGTGTGCACCTCTTGGAGGCTTGACCT
Organism: Picea mariana; assembly: GCA_032191745.1. NCBI lineage: Eukaryota > Viridiplantae > Streptophyta > Pinopsida > Pinales > Pinaceae > Picea > Picea mariana. The sequence continues at coordinate 4,646 of JASDQU010425352.1, forward strand.
ATTGCTTTGGATAGATATTGCTTGGTAACTAGGTTTTGATCTTGCTATTTTATGAAACTGGTAAGGAAATTTTTGCATTTGTTGGTGTTTTCCTCTAGTTTCATTCATATTCTTGTCTAAAACCCTTGGAGGAGTATAAGAGAATACACCCTCCACCAAGGTTCATCTCATTTGCTAGTTGTAAGCCATTTTTACAAGGTTTCTAGGAGGAGTAAAAGGGCTTACACCCTCCTAGCCTTACCTTAGTTGGTTTTGCATGCTCTAGGGAGTAGAAGAGTCTACACCCATAGTGATATTGTGGATATAACTCTTACATCTAAGACTCCATTTACCCAATAGATACAAATCACTAATCTAATTTTTGCATTGGAATGTGTGATTATACGAGATATTCAAATTCTTTAAAGTGGAATCAATTTTTTGCCTTAATAGCTTGATTGAGCCACTAGGGCATTTTGATTGGTCAAGGATATCTTATTGTTGTTATAAACTTTATGCTACGTACAATCCTACAACCCTAGGAGGGTTAGGATTGTCTATCCCCTCCTTCAAGTCATTTTTCTTTGTGAAAGGAGGCCATTCAAGTATTTATTTGAGGGTTAGGAGTGTCTACACCCTTGAATCTTTTTTGACTAGGGTTTTAACTTAGGGGTTAGGATGGTCTATCCCCCTAGGTTCTAAAAATCTAGTTTCCCATCAACTAGCAAGCTAGGTCACTAATTTTGGATTATAAGGGTTTAATTCCAAGGTTCAAGTCCTCCATCATTATCCATTTAACTTCTCTTTGATGTTGTGACTCCATTAACCAATAGACAAGGCACTAGTTACATTGGAGAAAGTAAAATTTTACATTGAGAAACGTGAAAATTGTTGTCTTGTGATCTTTAAATATTTAGATAAATTGCTCATACTCTAAGCTATATTTTCATGCTAAAACGTCTAGATTCCTTGGAGTATTTCTTACTATTGTAATAACAAATTAGCTACATCCTTTAGGGCTACAACTAAATCTCTCTCTTATTCTTGTTTACTTGCTTTTTTCACCGCATAAAATTGTGCTTGAATATTGCAAATTAATCTACTTGTTAAGGGCCACAAATTGACACATTTATTTTCTGATTTATGTGGTGGAAACTTGGTGTTGTAGCAAATGTTTGCTACAAACATCTAGGGATGTTATAAACTAGTTGATAACACTTACTTTGCAACCCATTTAATCGTCAAAATTGTGGTTTAATCATTGTAATATTGTCTATTGCTTACAAGATTTCATTTACCATCACTTAATGTTGAATTTGACGGTGATTTATTGAAGTTGTTAAGATCCACTTCTTGCTGGTATAATTTACAATCTGCTGCAAATTCTGGGACAACAAGGTTTCTTGTTGTTTCCCTTAGTGTTTGGGGGTTTATTTTCATGATCTTTGGTCTTGGGATAATGTTTCTAACGTTGGTTTTGCAGGTTGTTGACCAACTTTTCTCTTTCCTTCACCAAATTCATCACTCTTCAAATCCTAACCACTCTCATATAGTGACCAAAGCAGGGACCCATTCTAAACCCTTGTCTTGCTACCTCCATCCCCCCAAGGTCACCTGACAAGCCTCCCTTGTGGTGGAATCATCCATCACTAAAACGAGGGGAGTAATTTCTAAGGTGACATTGGTTCTTACTCCTAGTTGTGTCTCACATTTGTTGCTTGTGGTTGGATTTTCCCCAATGACACTTTGTGCGATAGCACGTCCTTTCTACTGTCCCATCATATAGTTGTAGCTACTACATGGTGGTCTCCCTTAAGCACTACAAGACAAAGATTTATGGTGCAACATGGAACTTGGTTGTATGGTTCGCAGGGTGTTGATCTCCCAACGTTAAATCATCATATGTGTTAAAATGATATTCCATATGTTGCGAGGTAAAAGTGTGAAACATAATATTTATCTTCAACTATTACTGCTAAAAGATAAAATTGTTGGATTACTGAGAGGGGGGGTGAATCAGTTATAGCGTAATTATAATCATTTTTCTCCAAATAATCCAAGTGTTATATCGATGTAGAATTATTATCCAATAATGAGCAATAATAAATGAACAATCACACACATACAGTACACCAGCATTTTACGTGGAAACCCAAATCGAGAGAAAACCACATAATGTTTTATCTTATATGTCTTGAAGAATTACATTCATTGGAAGCACCAACTTCCTTTGTTTTCCAGCTGCAACTGGAAGGAGGCTCTAACCCCCTAGTTTCTTAGGCTACAACCTAAGGGAAGCTCCAACTCTCCAATTCTCTAGCTACAACCAGAAGGAGGCTACAACCCCCTATGTTCTCCAGCTACAACCAGAAGGTGGCTATAACCACCTGTCCTTGCACCATCCAACTGCCATGAAGTAGAAGTAGAATGATGGAACCACTGTCACACTATCACTGTTAGATATACCACTGTAAACGTGTACCAATAAACCTAAACCATGCATCAACCTGTACCTCAACCTATAATCAACTTGTACCATAAACAAGTGCATCAACCATGCACCAACTTGTACCAAACAATCTGTAATCAACCTGTACCATAAACAAGTGCAACCAACCATGTACCAAGCATGTACCAATCATGTTTCAAGTACTCATCAACTATGACTCATCAATATATACCAACATCGTCAACTATACACCTCATGTATGTGCCAACTCATCAACTACTTGTCTCAACCATGTACCCAACTTGTACCTCAACCAAAAGCCCTCATCAATTTCATCATCCAAATATTATTTGAAACTCTATAATAGACCTGGTGTATATGATCACATACCTACAAACCTTCCTTAACTTTAACAACAAGAGACTAGCATTTTCATCAAACGTTTCTTTAGTCTCACAAGACTAGTTTTGGATTAGTCAACAACCCTAACTTGAAATAATCATAACTTTGTACCTGTAATGAATAAATATATGAAACTGATACACATTATTCTTCAATGTGTTTTATGCAATTCCTCCACGTTTCACTACTTGGAACCTCTCAAAAAATGAGTTATGGCAAAAATGGCACACCTTGCTAAATTCTGGCTTATTCAAGAGAGCGACCTTGTAGAGCATGCCCCGCACGGAATATTTATTGAATTGATTCAAAACTGTTACACAACATACTAAATATTGTACTATAACCAACACATTTGGTCTTACTGAATTTGTATTTGTTATGAAAATTTTATGACGTTTTTACCCGAAACACTTGTTTTTGACTAGTTTCAGAACTAGCCACAAACCCTATTTTCCACAAAGTGTAACTCCAACAATACAACAACCCACAAGCTTAATTTTTTACCATGGATACTTGGATATGTTTCCTCAATGTCATAGCAATTTCACGATCTGAATCATTCTAGAAAAAAAGTTATTGTGAAAATGGTGAGATGACCTGAAGAAAAAAAACATACCTTAGAAAGCATCATCAAAAAAAATTATCCTTCCTTGAATTCTGGCCTTCTTTTCTTCACTTTCCTCATAAATTCGGCTTAGATATACTTTGGTTACCTTAGAAACCTATAGGTTTTCAATATTCTCAAGTGTGTCTGAAATGAGAGATCCTTGCCTCTTATTTATACTCTCCAAGTAGCTTCCTTAAAAACATATTCTAGGTCACTTTACCCACTTTCTTTGTTTTAGGGTTAACCCACTTCTAATTTATCAATTAAATTTATTATTGAAATAATTTATTTTGTATTCACTTTGAATTATAATACACTCATCACTTCACTTTATTGTTTACCTTTTAAAATCTCTTAAACCACTTTGACTACTTTGACCTTTTGGGGCTTCGAGATGACATATGAGGGCCCTCCAACTTCGTAAGGCCATAACTCTCAAACCATGAGGAGTTATGTGATGTTCCACATACCACCAGAAATGGAATGACATGTAATGTCCATATAGAATAGTATTACCTGAAAATATATCAAAACTCATACTGTTATCCATCAAACAAACTTGGTTCCATTACCCAAACCTGGGTTCTCCAACTTCTCATGGTCATAACTCTCTAACCGTGAGGAGTTATAGGATAGTTTCACTAAAAAATTCATTGGTGTTCATCTCATTATTCCACAAATAAGCATGGGTTCTCTAACCATACTTCTAGGATAACTCGGGTTCTCTAACCATACTTCTAGGATAACTCAATCCACAAAGCGTCTTCCCATGAGGGATTTCACCATAAGGGGACCACTTTGGAGTTCATCCATTTCTACTTATTATCAACCATGACAAGACAATAACAAGTCATATTTAAATCAAACAATATTGGGTCCATTACCCAATCTTTGTGCTACGGGGCTTTCTTCGAGGGTTGACATCAATGACAACCAACCTTAATCAACAATCTCCCCCTTCTGGCATTGATGGAAACACTCTAATGAAATACTAAAATCATATCACTCATGCTCCCCCTGGAACCATGCATCTGTCCTCTGCCTCTGTCATCTGCATCTGATAACTCTCTCCCCCTTTGTCATCAATGACAAAGGTATATTTCCATCGGGGGTTGCTCCCCCTGACTAAATTGTCCTCTTATGGTGCTTCCTCGTGTAAATATAAGACATATAAGATAAGCATTCAAAAAGCATTCATCTTTTAGTAGAAATAACTCCAAGTCTCTGGCGAAGATATTCAAAGGATTCTCGTGGAAGTGGTTTTGTGAAGATGTTTTCCACTTGTTCTTTTGTTCTCACATACTCAACTCTGATGTTCTTTTATGCAACTTGCCCCCGTAGAAAGTGATACTTTATTGGAATGTGCTTTGTCTTGGAGTGCATCATCGGGTTATTCGAGATACTGATGGCGCTTGTATTATCACAATAGATTGGAATGGGCTCACCATACTCAACCTATATATCTGTCAGAGTTTATTTCATCCAAAGAACCTATGTACAACATGATGTTGCTGCAATATACTCTGTCTCAACTGTAGATAAAGATATTGATGATTGTTTCTTGCTTAGCCATGATACTAAACACTCAACCAAGTAGAACGTTTCTCCACTGGTGCTTCATCGGTCATCAATACAACCTACCCAATCTGCATCTGTGTAGGCAATAAGTGATAGATCCTTTCCTTTTCGATACCATAATCCAAACTCTTATGTTCCTTTGAGATATCTGAAAATCCTCTTCACTATTAACACATGTGACTCCTTTGGTGCTGCTTGAAATCGTGCCACCTCTCCAACTACCTGCATTACATCTGGTCTGGATTATTTCACATATAGTAGGTTGCCAATCATTAACCTATATTGCCTCTTATTTGTAGACTTCGAATCATCATCTTTGCTCAACTTGCAACTGGTTTGCATGGGAGTGATAACT
>JASDQU010425356.1:0-10014 GCA_032191745.1 Picea mariana
AAAGTTGCATGCAAAATAAATAACTCTAAAATAAAATATAAAGCTACTTATAGTGATTCACTTTTATACTTGAAGTGAAATGCACTTTACAATTTTTAGCATGAATTTTTTCAAAAAAAGTAACAAAAGAGAGACTTGAACTCAAGACCTCTTACTTAATAAGGCAAGTTTTAACTAAATGGTCTAGCAAAACATATTGTAATGTTTAGAAGGAGGATTGGGGTTTTTGTTGTTGTTGTTGTTGTTGTTGTTGTTGTTTTTGTTGTTGTTGTTGTTGTTGTTGTTGGAGAGCATGCTCAAGAAAAACTCTTTTCACACAAGAAAAAAATTTCGCTTCTCAATGACAACAAGGGTTAGATCTGGGTTAGCTTACCCGGAAGATCCACATTTTCTTATTTGTTTCTGATTTTCCAAGATCGCACAGGGTGCAGGGCAAAGAGAATACTCAGATCTTAAAGAGTAGCAACCCAGAAATAAAAAATACAAACCGAAATAAAATCAAAATAAAACTTTGCATAAATTTTAAAAATGCGTATTCAGGTTTTATACCTCCGGATATGACTGTAATGGTTGTATCTTGGGCAAACGGAAACCTTTTCGAGTGAAACGAAAAGTGTTCCTGAATGAAATGAGTGCTCCGAACGCAATGGAATAGTCCTATCAGCCCATAAATGTATGAAAATTCCAAAAAATGGAGATGAGGCAACTCGGCTTCACGATCTCGATCTACAACAAGAGCGGGTCTTCAAACAGGCTCTAATACCATGTTCGACAACAAAGGTATTCCAACATAGGATGAACACCTTCAGTAACCACTCACATAACCATATCAAAGATCAAAACACTGATGTTTTCACGTGGTAAAACCCCTACGGGTAAACATCCACAACCCCAACCAACGTGGTCACTTGGAGCATTTTATTAATGCAAAGAAAAAGATTACAGAGAGATTTTACAAGAGAGTTTCTCACAATCGATCATCGGAAAATGACCCTTTGTGCTCTTTAAATAGAGATCATGGACCAATCGAGTGTTAATCCATGGATCAATGGCCATTAAAATTGAGGAGAGTATGAACCGTCGGATCACTCTATGTCGGGAACATATCATGACCGTCGGATTTCCTAACTACAAATGCATACTAATGCATACTAAAGAAACACACTAAGAAACACACTTTTACCTAATGAAATATTAGACCAAGTATATCTTAACTAACTCCTAAGTTTCTAAATATCCTAACAAAATTAAGCTTTTGGATCGTTGTATTTTTGGAGTTACATTCTGTGGAAAATAAGGTTTGTGGCTAGTCCTGAAACTAGTCAAAAACAGGTCTTTCGTGCAAAAATGTCATAACTTCTTCATAACAGATCCAAATTTAGTAAGACTAAATGTGTTGGTTAGAGTACCATTTGTAGTATGCTATGTAACAGTTTTATATCAATTCAACAAATATTTTGTGTGGGGCACACTCTACAAGGTCGCTCTCTATAATAAGCCAGAATTCAGCAAGGTGTGCCATTTTTTCCATAACTCCTTTTATGAGAGGTTCAAGTAGTGAAACGTGGAGGAATTGCATAAAACAAACTAAAGAACATTGTGTATCAGTTTCATATATTTATTCATTACAGGTACAAAGTTATGATTATTTCAAGTTAGGGTTGTTGACTAATCCAAAACTAGTGTTGTGAGACTAAAGAAACGTTTGATGAAAATGATAGTCTCTTGTTGTTAAAGTTAAGGAATTTTTGTAGGTATGTGATAATATACACCAGGTCTATTACAGAGTTACAAATCATATTTGGATGATGAAATTGATGAGGTCTTTTGGTTGAGGTACAAGTTGGGTACATGGTTGAGACAAGTAGTTGATGAGTTGGCACATACATGAGGTGTATAGTTGATGATGTTGGTACATATTGATGATTCATAGTTGATGAATACTTGACACATGATTGGTACATACTTGGTNATGGTTCGTGTTTATTGGTACATGTTTACAGTGGTATATCTTATAGTGATAGTGTGACAGTGGTTCCATCATTCTACTTCTACTTCAGATTGGTTGGATGAGGCAAGGACAAGTGGTTGTAGCCACCTTCCATTTGTAGCTGGAGAACATAGGGGGTTGTAGCCTCCTTTTGGTTGTAGCCAGAGAATTGGGGAGTTGGAGCTTCCCTCAAGTTGTAGCCTAAGAAACTAGGGGGTTGGAGCCTCCTTCCAGTTGCAGCTGGAAAAAAAAGGAATTTGGTGCTTCCAATGAATGTAATTCTTCAAGACATATAAGATAAATCATTCTGTGGTTTTCTCACGATTTGGGTTTCCACGTAAAACACTGGTGTACTGTGTATGTGTGTGATTGTTCATTTCTTATTGCTCATTATTGAATAATAATTCTACATTTATATAACACTTGGATTATATGGAGAAAAAGGATTTTAATTACGTTATTATTGATTCACCCCCCCTCTTAGTAATCCAACACCCCCTACTAGTTAATTATTATTATTTTAATAAATAATTGAGCTTAGCAATCATTTGTGGGCAATATTCATCATTGTGATTTTAAGCATCAACGAACTAGAAAGTCCACATGTAAATATGTTTCCAATAGATTAAGAACTCAGACTGTTTGGTTTCACAGACCAAGTGAACATTAGATCAAGGAAATAAACATTAGAAAGATTATGCAACAGGGGGAAGTGAGCGGTTTAAGGGAAAAAATGATTGTGATTTTGGGAATAACTCATGGAAAGTGTTAAGTATGAGGGGGTTTATCCTTGTATGGATAATAATAATTTGATTAATCATAGTGAAATCATTCCTGACTTCAAGGAGAAAAAATTTATGGTGTGCACTTTTGAATCTTGGAGCGGATGGAAGAAAAGGAAAGCAGAATAGGGAATAAAACCAACTATCTTATATAACAATAGTTGAAGCAGATAACAATTTCAATGATGTCTTCAAGGGGGAACATAATGATAGTTGTGTAACCTAATTGTTATTGATTATCGATACTTGCAGAATAGTGTCGCTATGGAAAAAATGATTCAACATTTTATTTTTGACAAGAAAAGAAGTCAATAAAGAAATAAAATAATAGAAATGAAACAACAAAAATGAAATAACAACAAATTAAAATCAAAGAAAATAACTATAATACAGAAAAAATTCCATACAACATTTAAACTTTCAAGTTGGTTCCACATAGTTAATTAAGTGGGAACCGTTGGTGCTATTGGAAAACAATCACTCTTGCAAGTCCTTTAGGATATAGGAATCTTCGTCCAGGACAAAGTGATTTTAAAAGGACCCAGCCATAAATTTTGGAACTTTGAATGCCTTCCTCTATCAGCATGAGCTGAATACCTTCTCATTAACCTTAAATTTGACAGCTTTGGCACTTTTATTGAAATAGCTTTTAACAGTTTGGTGTCTTCTCTTTATGTTATCCAAGGAAAACGTCCTTTGTTCCTCTAAATCCAAGAGTGAATTCATTCTTTTAGATATATTGGAAGAATTTAATTCTTCAACCTGTAGCATCATCCTTAGAGAAGAAAGTTCCAGCTCGATAGGTATAATGGCTTCTTGACCATAAACAAGATGGAAAGGAGTGCAATGAGTACTTACCTTGGTGGTAGTGTGATCTGCCCAAAGGGCGTAAGTGAGGAAAGTGTGCCATTGACGAGGCTTATCTTCAATGAGCCTCTTGATAATTCTAACCATATTCTTGTTAGTAGACTCAGCTTGCCCATTTCCTAGGGGATAATAACCTGATGAGGTAAAAGGTTTAACCCCTAGTTTATCTAGAAACTGAGTCAGCTTAGCAGAAGTAAAAGAGGGACTATTTTCTGTAATAATTTCCAAAGGAAGATCGAATCTAGAAAAAATATTAGTCTCAAGGAAAGAAATTGCCTTCTCATCCTGCGAATGCTTAAGTGGGATAGCTTCAATCCATTTCATAAAATAGTCTGTGGCTGTCAAGATAAAAACTTGCCCTGTTGAAGATGGAGGATTAATAGGACCAATAAAGTCCAGACCCCAATTTGAAAAAGGAAATTCAGGGAGGACAGGTTGTAAAGGCATGGTATAAATTCATTCTTTCCTAGCGAACTTCTGGCACTTTTCACAAGATCTTGAAAAATTATAAGAATCACGAAAGATTGAAGGTCAATAGTACCCTTTCCTGATAATTTTAAAAGTAGTAGTTTTAGCAGAAAAGTGACCTCCTACATGAATAACGAAATTTGAATATCCATGAGTCTCTTGTAAAAAAAATTGTGCTTCTTCATTATCCACACAACGAAGTAACATACCATTGGTAGATCTCCTAAACAAGAAGTCTCCTAAAATGACATATCTGGAAGATTCAAGACGAAGCCTTCTCCTTTCATGGGTATCTAAGTTATCTGGACATCTTTGATTTTGCAAGTAATACATCGGATCCTTGTACCAGGGATGTTCAGCTGAAGGAAGGATTTGACTTTTAATATAAAATAGTGCTAACAGAGAACTATCTTGTTCATCAATTTCTTCACTTGCCTCTTCATGCTGAGCTAAGTGAAGGGACAAGTCACATCCTTTAATGGTTTTAGAAGTCATGATAGTTAAATCATGCTCTTGTATATTGGCAATCAGGTAAAGGGACTTTTACGAGCCTGTGCTTACCTAAAGGGACTTTTACAGCAGGTAAAGGGACTTTTATGAGAGTGTGCTTATCTAAGATAAAGTGGAAAAAAATTTCAATAGCTTTAACAAGAGAGAACGCATGCTTTTCAAAATAAGAATATTTAAATTCATCATCTGACAATCTTTGACTCATTTAAGCTACTACTTTCTCATTAACTTGGTCATCACATTGAATGAGGATAGCAAAAACTGCTTCCTCTGTGGCATTAGTATATATAACAAATTCTTTCTCAAAATTTGGCTTTGCCAAAACCGATGCAGAACTGATTTCCTTCTTGATCCTTATGAAATATTTCTTGACGTCATCAGTCCAAGAAAAGGAGCGATCTTACTTAAGAATATTGTAAATTGGTTTGACCATTACAACAAAATCAGGAACAAACCTATGGAAGAAGTTGATAATACCCATAAAGGCTTGAACCTACTTTTTGGAAGTAGGAGTAAGAAGATTTAGGATAGTAGCAATCCTTTCAGGATCTATGCTTATTCTTGAATCAAATACAATGTGCCCAAGGATATTTCCCTTGGTAACATCGAAAAGAGACTTAGAAGGATTTAAAGAAATGCCAAATTTCCTGCATCGCATGAGAACCTTTCTAAGATGACCAAAATGATCTGATCGGTTTTTTCAATACACAATTAAGTCATCAAGATAAATCTGAATAATTTTTTCGATCAAATCATCAAAAGTTATTTGTATAGCTCTTTGGAAAGTGGCACCTACATTATATAAACCAAAAGGAATACATTCGTAAGTGAAAGTGCCCCAACGTGTAATAAAAGTGGTTTTATATTTATCTATCCTTTTTACCTTGATTTGATTGTAACCACAAAAATCATCAAGTAAGGACATCATCTGTGGCTCTGCAACTTGCTGCAAAATCATTTCCATATTAGGGAGAGGAAAATGGTATTTTATGTTATCTCTATTTAATGCACGAAAATCAACGCATAGTCTAATCTGACTAGTCGTTTTCCGAACGGGAACCAAATTGGAAACCCACTCAGAATACTTAAAAGGGAAAATTATACCAGCTTTCAAGAGTTTTTCCAACTCCTTCTGAATAGTTTCTTCCAGTGCAGGGTTAATGGGTCTATGTTTTTGCCTAACTGGTTTTATTCCCTCCTTGATAGGAATGGCATGTTGTATAAGAGAAGGATCAAAACAATGAAGATCCTCATAATACCAAGAAAAAACATCTTGAAATTCACAAAGTAACTCAGTGAAATTAAACGCTTCTTCATCAGAACATTGGGCACCTATCTTAATATTATTTGGACAATCGTGTGTCCCAATGTTCAAGGAAATGGTTTCACCCACTTTACTTTTCGACTCCTCTTCTTTATGTTTTTCTTTGTTGCCTACATCACTTGATGAAAATAAACTTTCTAGAGGATTCAAGCCCTTCAGAATTTCGTTATCTTCCATTGATATAATCTCCTTAGGCTTATAAGGTTTATTTTATATGAAAGTGCAGATGCTCTCATCACTAGGGAAGACCTACCATGACTCTACATTGTCATGGATATGAGGACGATACAAATATTGAAAGGTGCAATTACGTCTTTGTGGGAAAAGTTTCTGAGTAGGAGAGGCTGCAAAAACATTTAACATGTCAACCATTGAATTCAATTCCCTTTTAACATGAGTGACATTCTTTCAACTTGTTCTTCATACTCTAAACAAGTATGCAAAGAGGAACCAAGGTTTTCAATGGAGTTTTCTTCAAGCCTATGGTGGTAGGGGTAAGGTTGAGCATTATAGTAATGCATAAAAGTGGCTTGGTTCTGAGAGTGAATAAGTTTGGGAATTTGGTTATATAACTTGGTGAAACGTAATTTGAAAGACTTGATAGTATCACCGTCTTTATAAGTGATGTTATTATACTCTCGTAACTGCTCGGTTGGGATCTTAGACTGCCCATAAGTAGATTTGAACCAATAAAATAACTCCTCCCAAATGGAAAGAATATTGGGAGGAATATCAAAGAAATCGGTCGTTGATTTCCTTCAAGAGAATTAACAAATAAGTGCGTACAAGTGTCATTTTCATTGGATCCTATGTTGTGACAAGAATTATAAAATTCCACCAAGTGTTCATTCCTAGTGACCGTGTTATTTCTTAAAAACCTAGGGATATTCTCTTTGAATTTTGGAAGTGGATGAGTAGCAGGTGCTAGGTTCATAGGAGAGGAAATATGCCACAGAGTAGTAATCGCATCTTCTTCAAATTGAAAGAGACCATGCTTCTTTATAACCTTAGTGGGATTGGTGGTAGATTGGACAGGGACTTGATGACTATAAAAGCTACCAATCATTGACGAGGATGAAGGTTGAGATGAATAAGCACCACCAGTGCCACCAGATCCATGACTAGATTCCATCTTGTGAATGATAGGTAAGGGAGAGAAAGATGAACTCGTTGAATCAGACAAATTTATCCTTAGAGTACCTTATTGGGTTGACAAAACAATGTTTCTTCTTCTTATTTCAGCAATAGGGTTGATCTCAGGTGATAAACCTCTTCTTCTCCTAGATATGCGAGGGTTTAAGGACATGAAAAGAAGATCAAAACTTTAGGAAAAATAAAGCTATGGTTGATTCCTAGGTTGTCTTTTCCTATCTTCCCAACATTCTCAGACACTTATGTCTTGCTCAATCACTGCCCACAAGCATTCAAGATCAACCCGTGTATTATTTGTTTCTAATATGGTATTGCATAAGGTTAAATCAATTCTAGTCTAATCTTTAAGACCGACATCAATGTTGGTTTTCCTTATAACAAGTATTTTCACGAGGAAAAGAAAACAGTCAAAGAATCAAAAGCAGAAATATAAATATATTCAATGATAATCAAGCATACAATCAACCAGAGAGATATGGAAGATCTCCCTAGTATGCTCTCCAATTAAATGTTGAGGAAAATATATGATTTATCTTACTCAATCATTTTCGAATCCCACCTGGCTAAGGTAAGATAGTAAGGAATATCTCCCTATATTTTATAGCCCCAAAAAAAGGTATTTCCCAATCCACAAGTATTAATTAAAAGGGCTTAGGATAATTTTTTAAATGAAAGAGTGTTGCATAATATGATTTTTTAATATAATTTTCTGAACATATACAGATTGCAGAAAGTAAATGTGGAGATCAAAAGAAAAAATAACCAAGTCATAGATACACGCAAAAGAGACAGAATAACAATCACTTCATTTCATTCCAAGAAATCAAAAGTATCTTTCTCTTTACAAAATCCATGTGAGGGCATGGACCAAGGTCAAACTTAGATATCCCCAATGAAAACCATACAAAAGGACTCTGACAAGAACTAAAAACTAAACTTTAAAATATGGATTAGCTTGCCACGGACTTGTTATCACTCTGTAGCTTCTCAAGCTGAGGGAGAAATTGACAGAGGTAACTATTTCAACCACTTGGAGTCTTGGATCTAGCCCTCCAAGACTCAGAGAGGGCTCTCTCTGTATGATTTAGCTTGGTTTGCAATAGGATATTAGGCTAGTTATGAGGGATCGGGTTTTTTTGTTTTTTGAGTTTTGGTTGAGACAACAGAGGAAAAGGCCATTGGGAAGAATGGAGTCAACAGGTTAAAACTAATTGAATGAATGAATAACTAAGAACATTGGTAACCAGGAAAGGAAGCCATGACAGTGGATCTTAATATTTTGTAATATGGAAAAGAAGAATGGGTTAAGAATCATCTCAAATGCAGAGCAACGTTCATCTGAATTCTACATTCAATTTGCAGAAGAAAACATAAACATTGCTTTAAGCCAAATCAGGGTGTACAAGATAAATCCTGATCATAATTTTCTTATAAACAATGATGGAAGAAAACAATATGAGAAAAACAAGAAAATGACAGTTTACATCAGAGAAACTTCACCACTGAATCATGACACAAGAATCTCGAAATCCAGTGTCTTAATATTCATTCAAAGTCACTTCGGTCTGCTGATCATCTTGACAAAATAGAAAGTAATGTTTCTAGATTATCTTCCCATCTGGTCCCTCCAGGTCGAGCCTCCTTTTTTCATCTTTTACATGTGCATATATAGACAAAAATTTATTTTAGCCCTCCTCAACTCGAGTCATGAATATGCTTTCTACAAATAGAAATCAATTACAAATAATGACACTTGTAACACTAACATACTTTCTAGGGAACTGTTTGACAATAACTACTAGAACTCTGGAAATAATGATCTGAATGTGTAACTACTGCCTGCTTTTGTGGAACCAATTTCCTGACTATTGAAAGTACTCAACTGATGCCTGGAAAATAAGAAAATTATGCCACTTAATCTGGAAGAAATTCACCAACAAATTGGATCTCTGGCTCTTTTGATTTTAGGATCACAATCTACTCCTTGAAATATGAATCTGACTATTTGGATTCATAACAACATGGAAATTTTTTCCATCTGTTGGAGAGTCCTCCTGGAAATCTAGAAGTTGATTCATTGCCCTACTGATTTGGCTGAGAATTTGCATTTGAGGTTGACTTACCACTTAGAGATGACATATACTTGTTGATTTCGTGCCCTGAAAACTTGAGATTGATTTTCCATTCCTRTTTTACTTAGGAGGCCTCTCTATAACAACATGTGRATCAAGAGATTTGARGCCTTCCTCTGTCAAGGTTTGCACCATGATGTATTTTMTGAAGGAATCCAATGACACAACCCCATACATCCTTGCATATCCATAAGTAGGAAGCGCATGATTTGTGCCACTTGCATATTCCCCAATGCTCTCGGGACTCCACCTTCCTAAGAATACAGAGCTTGCGTTCTCAATAATCCACTAATCTGCATCTTCAAAATGTATGATTAAGTTCTCAGGTGCATACAAATTAGAGAAGAAAATTTCCTCAGCCTTGTTTTGGGAAAGAACAGTAAAGCTATGAGTCGGAGCCTAGGCAACAAACTGCCCACGTGGAAAAATTTTGCATTCTTTCTACAGTTCCATCTCAATTTCATCCAAATTCACACCCTCTCCCATAAACACAAGAATGACTTGACTATCAGGCCCATGTTCAACCTGGGAGAGAAAATTTGCTGCTATGTAAATAGGATTTGCATGCTTATCAAATATTACAAGAACCTCTAATGGGCTTGGAGGCATGTTGATTGATATCATTGCTCCATTATTCTGCAAAATCATCTTTGCAACTGTTACATACCGAAAGAAATTTTCTGAGCAAACTCTATGGGCAATTTGGGCAAACTTCATATTTACAGGCACTTTTCTCATGAGTACACAATTGATTCTAAGCCAGAAACGCAGAAGAAAAAACCATAGCCT
>JASDQU010425361.1:0-10014 GCA_032191745.1 Picea mariana
TTCAAACCAACCTTCCAGAGTTAGCTGAAGAAGGATCCATTTGGCTACAACCAGAAGCAGTTTTGGACCAGAGGGAGCATCGCCTGCGTCAGAGAACCATCAAGGAAGTGCTCGTACAGTGGAAAGATATGACTCCAGCAGATGCCACTTGGGAACCAGCTACCATTCTGCAGCAATTTCCACATCTCAAGCCTTGAGGACAAGGCTTCTTTTAAGGGGGAAGACATGTTAAGATCCTAACCCGCACATAGGTAGATCAATGTATTCAGATGTAATAAAGCTCAATATTAATAAGACCTTTCAATAAAATAGAATAAGGAAGATGTAAGAAGACCTAATAGAAGATTCCGCTTCTAGAAGGATCTTCCTCTAGATGCTTCTTTTTAGTATAAATAGGAGTCGAGGGTATGAGAACCCTAGCTTGGATATTATTGTAACAGAGCGCTGCTCGATTGGAGGTTGCCCCCTCGAAGAGGCCTGTGAACATTGCTATCTGATTCAAAGTGCTATTTTTGTTGCTATTTCGTATATCATTTCTGTGTATTGTGAAGATTATGTTGGATATTTTACTGTTATTCTTTCATTTCTAGCATTTCATTTCTGTTCTGCATATTTTATATATCTGGTATCTTACAGTATTCTTGCGCTTAAATATAGAAAACCAGAAAGTACAATAATGCCAGGATAAATCATTTATCATAACAGAAATGCAACAATTCGTGTGACTCAGTCGGTCACGACCTCTCCTAGCATGAGATGAAAAACTAGACGGGGTAAGAAGAATTGTCTGTCATAAAACAAGAAATCTCATATACAGATACACAAGTTGAACGCTGAAATAGCTGCTAAAACATTACAGTAGCCAGCTCTGCTAAACCATAGATACCTTACAAAATACAAAGACTGAGTTTATATACTCAGAGAAAATCGCCTAACAGAGGCGTGCCCAGTCGCCCAAGGCTTGGTTGTCTCTTCAGTCAAACTCATACTGATATCTTTCTTTAAGTGCCATCTTAACTATGCATGGCTCCTGTAAGGAGGGAGGCTGAACCATTAAGTGCTGGGCTATCGTGCGCAGACTTCTCTGTCGAGTTGAGGACTTCGGCATGGCATTTTTGAGAAAATCGATACACAGGACTTCCTCGGGAAGATGCTTTGCCAGACCCTCCATCCCTTGACTTAATGAATGAAATGAGGTTTCAACCACCCGCTCTTATCGTCATTTAATTCAGATGAGAAACAGGACCGAGGTTGGATAAAATGGCACTTGGAGGTCGCGGCAATCCCTTCTGTGAATCATGCATGGCATCTTCGGCCCTTCCTAAATAGCTTTTTCCCTCACAAGTGACCATGGGCTGTGACCGCGTGCTTATCCCCAAAGCGGTTTCAACATTCACAAACAGAAGAACTTAATCCTTATTTCTTGAAATCGCGATGAGCGAAACGCCGAGATGGCTTTAATCTGGTGCCACGCGCCCTCTGGATCTGGCGGTCCTAACTTCACCCGACGCTGCTGTGGGCCCCAGGTCCTGGATGCTCTCGCTACTTTGCGTATCGGGATATGATGGAGCTGCTTTTTGCGTGTTGGGGTTGTGATGAGCGAGGCGTCGAGATGGCTCTACTTGCTGCCAGGTGTCCCCTCTGGATGGACAACTGAAAACACTTCGGCGATACTGTGGGCCTGAGTCCCGGATGCTTTCAGCACTTCGTATCTCGTGGCTGGGAGGAGCTAGTCCTTATGTTTCAAAGTCGCGATGAGCGAAAAGGAAAGGAGCCTGATCGTGCACCACGTGTCCCTCTGGATGGACGGCTGAAAACACTTTGGCGATACTGTGGGCCTGAGTCCCAGACGCTTTCGGCGCTTCATATCTCGCGGCTGGGAGGAGCTAGTCCTTATGTTTCAAAGTCGCGATGAGCGAAAAGACGAGGAGCCTAATCTCACACCACGTGTCCCTCTAGATGGATGGATGAAAACACTTCGGTGATAAATAAGTGCTATCCATTACGCTAATCATGGCGCAACTCTACTAACCACGATTACCCGCCGATCGTTGATCTGCTCTATACATGGATCCTGGCCGTTGAAGACATACTTTGCCCGCTCGCTTGATTGGAAGTCGAAAAACGAGATTTTTCCATGCTGCGCTTAGGTGCTTCTCGCGTAACTTGCAGACCCGAATGCTCTCAAGCCCATGACAAGAATTATCGCTAACATTAGACTCCATGGGGGATAGAGTCGTCCCTGTGATGCTCTAAGAACTCCTTCTGCAGCTTCAGTGCCTTTTTATTGGGCTATGGAGTCACTTACTAGGCTGAAAACATACAAAAAGAAACTAAACAAAGAACTAAAAGACAATATTTACAAACAGAGGAGCCGTCTAAGGCTCAAATAAAACATTTTTTCAGAAAATGCCCATTCACTGGGCTGTTGAAAACCTCTTCACCCTCCAGATCCTGCAACCCATATGTGTTGTTGGAGAAAATCTCAGATATTTTAAAGGGGATGATCTAGAGGGCATCGAACTTACTGTGCTTTCCTTTATCCTGTCTGGGTGCATCCCACTTAAATACCAAGCCCCCGATCTCGAACTCATTTTTCGTGAATTTTCTGTCAAAAGCCTGCTTGATCTTCTGTTGATGACTATAAGCTGCATCTCTCATTTGTTCTTTGATCTGTTGTACTTCCACTATCTGATGAATTCTTCTGATCATATGATCTGGTTCTCCCTCGTAGTCTTGAAAGAACTTCGCCATAGGTAGGGCGAGCTGAGTAGGGAAAACCGCCTCTGCTCCATAGACTAGTTGAAATGGTGAAGTGCCCAGAGACTTCTTCGTTGTGACATGATCGGCCCATAGAGAAAACTTCAACTTTGAATCCCAGGCTCTTTTGTTATCCTCTAACAATCTTTTGATGATCTTTATCAGGCTTTTGTTTGAGGATTCTGCTAAACCATTGCCCTGGGGATAGTAGGGGGTGGAGTGAATTAGCGAGATCTGGAACTGCTCACAAAACTTAATTAGAGGTTCAAATTTGAAAGAAGCATCATTATTAGTGACAATTCTACTGGGACAGCCAAATCGGGCTATGATATCCTCCAGGAAGCTGATAATTACTTTGTGTGATGCGCTTCTAGTGGGGACAACTTCTATCCACTTGGTGAAATAATCTGTTGCAGTCAGGATCCATCTGTGTTGAGCACTTGAGGGAGGATGAATTTCTCCGATGAAGTCCAACCCCCACTGCTGAAAAGGTGTCGAAGCTACTATGGGTTTCAATGGCAGTGATTTGAGCTGTTGCTTTCTTGAGAACTTTTGACATTTGGTGCAAGCTTTGATCTCCCTGCAAACATTGAGGAACAATGTGGGCCAATAATACCCCGCTCAGAGTATCTTGTGGGCTGTGGTCTTCCAAAAATGGTGACCTCTGCAAAGGCCGCTATGAAAATCAAATGTAACCTTGTGGGCCTCCTGCAGGTCCAGGAATCTCAGAAATACCCCTAGAGGGTCTTTCTAGTACAAGGTTTGGTCAATGAGGAAATACCTGACCGCCTTGAGCTTAAGAGCCCTCGCTTTACTTTTTCCCATTCCATCGGGGGGCTTCAACTCCTGTAGAAAATATAGAATGTCACGATCTCAGGCACATTCTGCCAGCGATAAGCCATCTTGAGAGCCTTGGCTGGGCGATTCAGCTTGCTGAGATCCTAGGCGAGTATTGATGAAACTAACTCCCAAGGCTTCACAGTTGGATTCATCCAGTAGCTTGGCTAAACCTTGCCCCTTAACCAACTTGGTGGGTTTTGTTTCTAAGTCAAATTCCAGAATTTTAGCGATCCATTGGCCTCTTTTCCCATCTATGTCGGGCTTCACAAGGATGTCCTTCACGGAAGCTGAAGGAACATATGCTGTTACTTTTGAATGCAAGACATAGACTCTGAAAGCTTTAAGAGCTTTCACTAAGGCATAGGCCTTCTTCTCCATTATTTCATATCTTCTCTCTACGTCTCTTAACACTCTGCTGAAGAAGGCGATGGGATGCTCACGCCCTTCCTCATTTTTCTGCAATAAGACCGCCGCCACTGTATCAAAAGAAGCAAAGGAGAAAATCAATAACTCTTTGGAATAGTCAGGACAGATAAGCACAGGTGCCTCAGTCAATGCCTTATTTATTTGGTCAAAAGAGGCCCTGGGCTCAGCGGTCTATTTCACTTTGTTTTCCTTCCTAAGCATGGCCGTGATGTGTTTCACTAGCTCGGAAAAATTCGAGACAAACCTCCTTAGAAAATTAATTTTCCCCAAAAAGGCCTGAACCTCTTTTTTAGACCTGGGAAGTGACAAGGCTTGAATTGCCTCCACCCTGCTAGGATCAATTTTGACTCCCTCTGTCGATACTATATGTCCCAATAACTTCCCTTCTTGCATAGAAAACAAGGACTTCTTGGGGTTCAGGGAAAGACCAAACCTCTGGCACTTCGAGAAAACTCTCCTTAAGTGGCATCGTTGCTCCTTATCAGACCTGGAGAAGACCGTGATGGTGTCTAGGTACATTACTACAAACTGGTCTTTCTCTCCGATGAAGGCTATATCCATGGCTCGCTGGAATGTTTCTCCTGCATTCATTAGCCCGAATGGTATTTTGGAATACATGAATGTGCCCCAAGGAGTGGTGAAGGTTGTCTTCTCCCTGTCCTCAGGCATGACCGATATCTGGTTATAGCCAGAAAACCCATCGATCATGGATATCCTGGAGGAACCAATTACGCTCTGCAGAGTGTGTTCCATCTTAGGTAGGGGGTAATTGTGTTTCTTTGATATTCTGTTGAGATTCATGAAATCAACACAGAGTCTGATCTCTCCACTCTTCTTCCTAACCAGGACCAAATTGGCCANTAATTTGGGCATATAACAATTTCTTCACTTCTTTCTCCATGACAGGTAGCAACATGGGATTTATCTATCTCAGCTTCTGTCTAAATGGTTTAGCCTCTTCCTTTAGTGGGATCTTGTGCTCAATGATGGATGTGTCGTACATCTTGAGGTCTTCATATGTCCATACAAACACATCGATGAACTCTCTGAGCAACTCTGTGTACTCGGCCTTCTGTTCTCTGGTCAAACTACTTGACAATTTGACAAACTTGGGCTCCTCCGGTGTGCCAATGTTGCATTCGGTTGTCTCGACATTTTCATTTGAGACCCTGCCCTTTACTGGCACATCATTCCCATCGAACAATCTCTCTAAAGGGACAAGTCCTCTCGGAATGTGATTACTGGGCAGCTGAATGATTTGATGATTGGCAATTTTATTTAACAACTCCTCAGGACGAGGGTCATCTTCCAAATTAGGATCTTGGTCAATATGCAACGCATAAAATTTGTCCACTGATTGAAGAAACCTTTCGAGTTCAAAATCATCTTCGAACACCTTCCAATGCTTGACATTGTCCGGCACCGAGGGCCTATATCTTATATCAACATCATTTTCTACCATAGGCGGCAGAGGAAATTTGAGCACACTAGCTAAGACAGCTAAAGAATCAACCCAAGTATTTTCTCCCCTCGGAATGAAAGAAATGTTTAAAGCCAAGAAGAAATTATCAATAAGGTCCCATACTTCATTTCGATAATTTCTAAGCCATGGATTATGGGCACGATAAGAATTCCTTACCTGCTGAATAATCAACTCAGCATCTCTGAATATTGCTATCTCTTTAATTCCCATTTCCTTTGCGGCCCTCATACCCAGAACAAGAGCTTCATACTCTACCACATTGTTGGTGGCTTCGAATTCTAGCTTGTATGACAGAGACACAACTTCTTGACAAGGTGATATGAAAACCACTCCAGAGCCAGCACCTTCGCTAGAAGAAGCTCCGTCAAAAAACATCTTCTACACAGGGGAGCCTTGAGGGAAATTGGATGACCAGGGATGGGGTGTTTTCTGATTAGTAAATAGCTTTTAGGGGCATCAGTAAGCTGCAACAAACTAGACCCCAAATCGGTGTCAAGCGCAAAGATCGGGTGATTGGTAGGGTCTGCTTCATCACTGACAATATAGGCCAGTTGGGCTTCTTAGTATAATCTCATTTGTTTCCCTCCAAAGACCAGAATGGTGGCATATGTGAGATCCATCTGTAGTGTCCCTCCCAATTTTTTGATCCATGATCTAGACAACAGCATACCAAATTTAGGGGGGACGTCGGCTACCACAATATCCATGACCACACTTTTCATGGGAAGCTGAAATAGGGAAACTACCAAGTCTTTGATGACTCCTAGGCACTGCACTCTCCTTGAATCGAAGGAATACAAATCATGATAAGTTCTTGTCACCTCCAGTCCCAATTCTTCCATGACTATTTTTGGCATAAGGTTATGGGAAGCCCCTGAATCCATGAGGCAGTTATGTAGCACTTTATCATGTATGTTCAAGGATGTGTAGAAGGGGGGGGATGAGTCATCTTTGTGTTCTACCATGGGGCCTAAGATGACGGCTGGCTTCTCATCTTGAAGGTTTACTGAGTCAGGGGGGGTTGGGGGGACTCGGATTGTAGCAGCTTGGAGAGGGATCTTTTAAAATCTTCGTTTTTAACTAGTTCTGAGAGGGGTACAAGAATTCTAATCTTCTGAATCTCATGCTCAAAATTGAAGGAGGAGATAGGTTTAGGAGATTCCCTTACCTCAGTGACGGGTTCTTTGACTGCTAGTAAAGCGCTCTGAGCTCTTTTATCTTTAGTAGCGGCTGCTGCAGATCTAGTAGGTTTTTCTGCTATGAGAGGCTGGTCTGGGCTGTCAAAGTCTCCTTCTTTCCTTCTCGATCTGAGATTATATCTGTTAGAAGTGTGATCGGCCCTTTGTTCTTTTCCCAACTCATGAATTTGAGCACTCATCATGGATTCTTCATATGCGGACTACGTCAAATGAGGAAAAGGGGGAGCTTCTTCAATACAGTGGATTTTAGGGCCAAAATCGTCTATCTCCTCTCTTTCCTCATGATCAACTAGGTTGTTTTAGAGGGGGGTTTGAACCCTTTGATCTTCTTTGTCCTTTCCCCTTTGTTCCCTCGGGAAAGCCTGAGGCATATTGTTAGCAGGTCGTCTAAAACCTCTATTATCAGTGTTCTGGGGATTTCTGTACATGGGCTTCACCTCTAATTCCCACCTCTCCATCTTGGCAGCAAGTGATTTTATCGCTCTAGCTATCTCATCTGTCTGATGGGGTAGGGGAGAGGAATTGGATGAGGAAGCTTCAGGCCCGTTCTTGGACGTACTTCTGTCACCTGTGTTTCTGAGTCGGTTGACTGCCAATATGTTAGATTCTACCTCCACGGATGCATCCTGCATGTGGGCCAGTGTAGCATCTCTTCTCTCTCTCAACAGTAGCCATAAATCAGGATCAAAAGCGTTGGAGTAAGTGATCATTGCAGAGGCTTCGAAGGGTTTTATCTCAGTAGGGATTCTGTTGTACATTTTATTAAATGTCTTGGAGAAGTCGGGGACAGACTCTCCTTCCTTTCTCTTCAACGACCCAAACTCTGTCATGTAATACATGAAATCCTTCTTATCTCCCCACTTCCTCAGGAAAGCATTATCCAGGGCATCAATTCCAGCAATGGATCCGGGAGCTAATCCTCTAAACCATTTCCTTACCTCACCATCTAGGCTCTGGACAAAAACCCTCATCCAGACATCTTCATCTCCAATGTTCAGGTTGTCTGCATAACTGTAGAAAGCAACCAGGTGTTCTTCTGCAGTTATGTCTCCTTCCCCGGTGAACTTGGGCATATATTTCAAGTAATCTCTAGCAGGGAAAGGATTCATGGGATGAGGTAAGATCAAGGGAGCATATCTAGTAGCAACTATGGCGTCCATTCTATTCAGAGGGGGATTAGCACCGGCCATAGGAATATTAGGTGGAGGAGAACTTGGAGGAAAAGGAGCTCGCGAAGGGGCTACCGGGAATGAATCTCGAAGTGAAGTGGGAAACAAGAGGGGATTCAAGGAGAAGGCTAACGAGCTCAAGTCAGCAAGTACTCCTCCTTGTGCAGGAGTGGGGAAATCTTTTGTGGTCCTGGGTCTATGCCAAGGTATAGCTTCAGAGGAGAGGGGAGTGACAAGGATTTCTCCCTCCAATCCCAGACCAGGAGGGGAAAACTCAGCAGGAACACTCCCAAAATTTAGGAAATGAGAAACTTCTGAAGGAGGTCTATTAAGAAACTGAGGAGGAGAAAATGGAGTTCTTACAGAAGGAGATGGCAGATTACCTGTTTTGGCGGTGGAAGCGTCTTCTTCAGGGGCCTTTCCTTTTCTGAGAACCACCTCCGGATCGGTTTCAGGTGTAGCTAGGGGTAGCTGTGGATGAGACCGCGTGTGTCTGCCTCTGAAAGCCACAATTGATAGAGAAAGTTCTCCCCAGCAGAGTCGTCACAATGGAGTCACCAGGTGCACAACAACAATCTTGATAATTCTGATATCTGATGCACCTTCAGAATCAGTTAATCGTTGTCATTCAATCCCGGGGAAAATATTCAACTTCGTCCCTGGCAACAGCGCCATAAATGTTGGCGACGAAAGTCACTCCTGGATTGCTAGGAGGAGCAGAGCCCGAAGCCCATCAGTTTTATGTCATGATTGTTTATAGATGGGTGATCAAATGGAAGGAAACTCGAAACAGTAGTGTTCCAACTCTGAAACCAGGCCAGGTATGCGTGAGCAAGTGAGGTCTTGCGTAAATTTCAAACAGTGAGTTGTAGTAAAGGGTGAACAGGCAGAAGACTTATATGAGAAGAGTGCAAAGGTCTGTTATAAATAGCGGGTTCCTAACAGACTGTAGGAGAAAGCATCCAAACGCAAGGTCTTCTTGCGTTTAAATACAGAAAACCAGAAAATACAATAATGCCACGATAAATCATTTATCATAACACAAATGCAACAATTCGTGCGACTTAGTCGGTCACGAACTCTCCTAGCATGATATGAAAAACTAGATGGGGTAAGAAGAACTATCTAACATAAAACAAGAAATCTCATATACAGATACACAAGCTGAAAGCTGAAATAGCTGTTAAAACATTACAGTAGGGAGCTCTGCTCAACCATCGATACCTTACAAAATACAAAGAATGATTTTATATACTCAAAGAAAATCACCTAACAGAGGCGTGCCTAGTCGCCCAAGGCTTGGTTGTCTCTTCAGTCAAACTCGTACTGATATCTTTCTTTAAGTGCCATATTGACTACGCATGGCTCCTGTAAGGAGGGTGGCTAAACCATTAAGTGTTGGGCTATCGTGCGCAGACTTCTCTGTCGAGTTGAGGACTTCGGCATGGCATTTTTGAGAAAATCAATACACATGACTTCCTCGGGAAGATGGTTTGCCAGACCCTCCATCCCCTCACTTAATGAATGAAATGAGGTTTCAACCACCCGCTCTTGTCGTCATTTACTTCAGACGAGAAACAGGACCGAGGTTGGATCAAATGGCACTTGGAGGTCGCGGCAATCCCTTCTGTGAATCATGCATGGCATCTTCGGCCCTTCCTGAATAGATTTTTCCCTCACAAGTGACCATGGGCTGTGACCGCGCACTTATCCCCAAAGCGCTTTCGACGTTCGCGAACGGAAGGAGTTAATCCTTGCTTCTTGAAATCACGATGAGAGAAACGCTGAGACAGCTTTAATCTGGCACCATGCACCCTCTGGATCTCGCGGTCCTAACTTCACCCGACGCTGCTGTGGGCCCCAGGTCCTGGATGCTCTTGCTACTTCACGTATCGAGATATGATGGAGCTTCTTTTTGTGCGTTGGGGTTGCGATGAGCGAGGCGTCGAGATGGGTCTACTTGCTGCCAGGTGTTCCCTCTGGATGGACGGCTGAAAACACTTCGGCGATACTGTGGGCCTGAGTCCTGGACGCTTTCGGCGCTTCATATCTCGCGGCTGGGAGGAGCTAGTCCTTATGTTTCAAAGTCGCGATGAGCGAAAAGGTGAGGAGCCTAATCGCGCACCACGTGTCCCTC
>JASDQU010425362.1:0-10086 GCA_032191745.1 Picea mariana
TTGGTGACATTCTTACCAAGATAAGTGCCAATTGTGCGATAAATTTATATGTTGGATTGTTATTTATGTGCTTATTTTTATGGGTTATCATATGTGCGGCTATAACTGTGTTTATTTTTATGGGTATTTCATGTATATGTTCCATGTATATGTTTACTGTTATTTCAATATGAATCTGTGCATTTACAGATGTATTTGGTTGTTTACGTTTTATATATATATTCTTCCGGAAGAGTTCTGTGTGTATATATTTTAATAGCAAGCAATTCGAAAACTTTAGGTGGCATAGCTCAATTGGATATTGGGTATGTTATAGTATGTTCCACAGAGAGAACAAAAGGAATTTTCTGGTGTAGAATGGCCCAGCATGGATGGTCAAGGACGCTACAAAACATATCAAAACTCATACCATTATCCATCAAACAAACTTGGGTCCATTACCCAAACCTTTCTGCTACCGAAATTTGCTACCATAATTGATTCAAGGGTTGACATCAATGAAAACCAACCCAATTAGTCAACAATTGTACCTTTTATCCCACGTCTGGTGATGATCTCCTCAAGATTTGTAGTTCCAAAAACTGCAAGTCTCCTCCAAAGGCTAACCTGCATCCAAAACTAGGAAAAAAAGGACTACAAGCATGTTATTTATATTCATGATTTAGGGTTAGATATCAAATTCTATGTATAAATCAAATAAAGTACACAAAACATCATCATTTGGGACAGGGAAAAGAGATTTTTTTATTCATCAAACAAATACTGAAACTTACAATCTGTGTCAGCCACCGTTCTGTGAACCTAGTCTGGGCTCCTCTTTACAATGCTCCAAGTGCACCTTCAATAGGTCTCTTCTGTCAATCTTCTRATCACCTCAAGGGAAGGGAATGGATTGAATGGAAGAAGGGGTTGAAGAGGGAATGCTGAGGCAGTAACTCACAAAAGGAAATAATTGCTTRGGAAAGRAAGGGAAGTGAAATTGGTCAGARTTTCACTATTCTTATTCTTAGATATGAAATGAGGCCCCAACACCTCCTTTTATATGAAAAAATGATGGTTATTTGGTTGGTTGACGGGCTATAGCAAGTGAAGTCTGGTTGGGAAACCTCCAATAGCCCCTAAATTTCAACGAATTCCTTACAACTTTTGCAAGCATACGTGGGTTGTTTAGTGTGCAACAAGTGTATGCATGTGGGATGTCTAGTATGAAACAAACGTATGTACGTGGGATGTAGTGGTGCAGGGCGCATACATGCTCTAAAAAATATTTTTTTAAGTAGAGCTTCTCGGCAATGATTTGACAAATTATGCAATTAAGAGGGCCAATGGCATTTTAGGGCTATAACAGTTGTGTAAATTGGATTTGTACATGCTAATAGTTTTAGCATGCATGTCATTCACCCTCCTACTGAGTGCATCAACCAGCTTGTTATCCTTTCCTATGATATGCTTATGTCAAATTCATACTCATTGAGGAACTCTAACCACCTGCTTTGTCTAGCATTTAAAATTGGCTTTTCAAACAAATAATTCATACCACTATGGTATGTCCTCAACTGAAATATTTTACCCACAAGAAAGTGTCGCCAAATCTTCAAGGCATGCACTATGGTTTCCAATTCTAATTCATGAGTAGCATAGAGCCTTTCATTCTCTTTTAACTTTCTTGATTCATAGCACACCACATATCCATTCTAAATCAGGACTCCACCAATTCCTTCCTTGCATGCATTCATTCACACAACAAAGTCTACATTAGGATCAACAATTCTCAAAATTGGTGGACTTGTCAACAAACTCTTCAAGTGTTGGAAACTCGTTGCACAATTAGGAGTCCATTCAAATTGTGCACCTTTCTTTTTCAAATATGTAATGGATGTAAAATATGTGATAATCCTTCGATAAACCTTTTGTAATACCCTTCCAATCCCATAAAGGACCTCACTTGTGCGACATTTCTTAGTGTTTACCATTCCTCAATGGATTTTATCTTTTTCAGATCTACAATTATTCCTTCCTTGGAAATAATATGAACAAAATAATGAATATGTCATTGATAAAATGAGCGCTTGCTCAACTTTACATAAATATAATTCTCCCTTAATACATGTAGTACCATCCTCAAGTGCCACTCGTGCTCCTCTTCATACCTTGAATAAATAAGTATGTCATCTAGAAATACAATAATGAATTTATCTAAATAATTCTGAAAACTCCATTCATTAAACACATGAAAACAATTGGTGCATTTGACAACCCAAATGGAACCACTATAAACTCATAATGACCATACCTTGTTCTGAAGGAAATCTTATTCTCTAATTCTCACTTGGTGATATCCAGATCAGAGATCAATCTTTGAAATCAATTGTGTGCCCCATAGTTGATCAAAGAGGTCATCTATCCTTGGCAAAGGATACTTGTTCTTTATTGTTACCTTGTTCAACTTCCTGAAGTCGATAAAAAGTCTCAGTGTACCATCCTTCTTCTTCAAAAACAATAGTGGGGCACCCCAAGGCGAAACACTTGGGCATATATACCCCTTCTTCAAAAGCTCTTCAATTTTCATCTACAACTCGTTCAATTTTGGCGTACTCATTCTATAAGGAGTATTGGATACGAGTGTTACTCTCGACATCAGATTTATAGAGAAATCAATACCTTTTTTTAGAGGAAATATCAGTATCTCTTTAAATACATCCTTAAACTCTTTTAGTATTGTGCAGTCTTCATTACTTGGCACTCTATCCTTAGGTGCCTCTTCCATGTGCACTACAAATACTTGACATCTGTCCTTGTATATTTTCTTCAATTGCAAGGATGAAACTTCTCTAATAGTTACAGCCTTTGTAATTCCTTGAATTGATATTAAGTTTCCTTCCTCATCCAAACAAGTGAATGTCTTGTAACAGTGTAGAACAACATGGTTCTCATCCAACCAATACATACCAATGAGACAATCATATGAACCCAAAGGTATAATATTCAAATCATCCTTTGTGCACAGTCCATTAACCTCCATCAGACATGTCTTGACCATCACATTAATTCTCCTTTTTGATCCTATAACTAACTGCACCAACCAAGGTTTTCCAAGCTTCCATCTCAATTGAAACCTTTCCACCATCTTAGGATCTAGATACTATGAATAGATCCTAAGTCAATTAAAATAGCAATGGGTTGGTCATTAATCATACCTTCCATGTCGATAATGTGTGACTGAAACTCAAATTGCTTGTTATCCAAGGTTGCATAAATCCTTGGCACATTTCTTCCCATGTACTCAACAGTCACAGCTTGTTGTACATTGTATACAATCCTAACTTTATCACCTCTTTGAGGAAATCTCTATGCATATGATTCCTCCCACAACTCCAACATGTAATAGATTTTTTCCATGGATTTTGCTCCATTTTCTTTGACATTATGGGATCCTGGAGAGTTTGTTTTCCTTGTGAAGTATTTGTGAAAAATGGTGTCTTAGCCCCATTCTTCCTTTGTTCCATCTTTCTCTTCATCTTGTCTTCCCAAGCCTTTTGGAAATTTGGTCTTCCCCTTGCTTCTCATAAACACACTTAGCATGCCTTATATTTTCCTCCAATGTCTTAGTATCATCATACTGTATCTTGTCACTGATAAATGACGACAACCCACTCTAGTACCTCTAAATTTTAACTTGTTCATCCTTGGTGAATGCGACATATTTCAGCATCTCTAAGAATCTTCTTTTATACTCATCTATTGTCACACTCTCAAGCTTGAGTTCGAAGAACTCCTTCATTTTCTTGTCATAGTACCGTTTGGTTAATTATTACTTTTGGAAATACTTCTTGAACTCCCTCCAAGTAACTTCTTTCTCATTAATGTGTTGCACTTGCACAAACTGAATCCACCACATTGATGTCTTTCCTTTTAGCTAATAAATAGTGGTTCTCCCTTGTAATTGCACATAATAATTATGCAGTTGGAAGTACTTACTCATACCCAACAACTAGGTCTTTGCATATTCATCCTTATTGTTCTCACTGTCAAAGGTAGGAGGCTTGATCTTATTCATTTCTACCTATAGTTCATCCACCCAATCCTTCTCTTGTTCTTTTTGATAGGAGATGGACTCGAACTACTGTGCACTTTCTTAAAGTAGTGCTTTGGCAAGTGAGGTCGACGATTCCTACCAACACTTATTGCTTCCCTTATTTTCTCATCATGATACCTATGAATTATTGACCTGCTCATCTCTATCTCCTTTTCCATTTTCTTTTCTATTTTTTTTCAGGCTCTGCATCAATTTGACATTGAAGTCATCTTGTTGCTCATTGGCTCTCACAAAAATTTCATTATTAGATTTATAGCTTTGAACATATTTTTGCAATACCTTTATGGTTTCTACCAAGTTCATGCATTCCTCCTTGGACTCTGTAACATCAACACCCAACCTGACATACAAATACTCAAATTCATCATCATGTTTATAATATCTATGTGCATCTTCCATGCTTTTGACCTTCCACAATGATTTTGTCTTGCTCTAATCAATGATAATTCTACAAAATGTGAAGACAACAAGATTTGTTAGAGGAATTCATGAAACAACTTCTTGAAACTGTGCACCATTTTTTCAGAAACCCTCTTTCTAAATCCCATGCGTGCATTGGTATTCAACACATGGAAATGTGTGATGTCAATTTTCAATGTGTACACCGCATATCATTAATGTGTATGCACCACCAATTTATTCTTCACAGACCCAAACCTTTAGTGTGCACAACCATGCACCATTGTTTACTGCGCAGTTCTAGTGTCACACTCCACAATATCATAAATTTATTATGCACATTTGTGCATTCTTACTTAATGTGCACCATGGCCACACTAAAATTCCAAATTTTCCCACTTACTAATTTGACTTTTGTCTTAAGTAGAACTTAACTCATGCGTGATCAATGTTGAAAATAGAGATTTGATGCTTCTTGTTGAACTCTCTCCCATACAAGTCCAATGTTGAACCAACAACTCTGTTATGAGAATGTAACATCTCCAACCCCTTAGGTTGGGCCATGTTACTACAAAATGCTCTGATATTTATTTAAATCAACCAATTTGTAACATCCCCAACATATTACTGAGCAATGCTACTCCAAAAATCCACTGCGCAGATACTATACTAAACTCTAGTTTGCACAATATCACTTGAAGTAATGCGCTCAATCTCACACTGAGATGCGCCACACTAAATCACTCATTTTAACACAATTTTACGTAGCGAAATAACTCAAACAACTCTGTGCACTAGTATATTGAACACACAACCCAATTGTGTGCACAACCACCCTAGTGTCACACACCAATTTTTCTTTCCCTATGTGCGGGGTCTAATTCCCTAAATGCACATATGAATTCTCGGCTCTTGTGCATACATGCTACTTTCCTACGCACTCAACCATTTAATCCTTACCTCAGAGACTCATGACCAATTTCAAAGGATAGCTTAACAGGAAATAATATCAATAACTTTCCTACTTATGCACAACTACAATAGTGAATGTCTGCACCGCACTCACATACACAAGAAACATTAAACATAATAACAACAATTACTTATATCCGACAACATACAAGAATTAACCCATGTCAAACATAGACAAATATGAACAAAGTAAACAAGACAACACATAAAAAACACTTATATTTTATGGAAGTCACCAACTGTGCGCAAAACTTAGACATTCCTCCCATCCATAGACTCTATTGTTCATAATCTTTGAGAAACGGGTCACCCCTGAGTTGGGGCTTAACTCTGCCAGGGAAAAATGGGTTCCTAGTGACATGGTAGGGTCTGATTCTCAATAGAATTGCTTAGTCCAAGGTGCTCGTTACTAGAACTAGCCTACAATCCCTCATTCCCCATGCACCTATGACACCCAACACTCAAGGACGTGTGCCCCTTCTTTGCTCAATGGTCCTTCGATTATCCTACCTCCCTTCCAGGGTTACCAACAATAGGACGGACATGAAGTCCTAAGCACTGCAACTAATGCGCAACACACCAGGGAATAATTCCCAACAAAACTTTCACCTAGAGAGTATGCTCACATGCATGACAATTCACCTCTTCAACAAAAAATATCTCACATAAAACATAAATTGTCATGCAAATAAGGTAATAATTGAATTTACAAAACATAAAATACTTATAGGCTTTTCTCTGCAAATAAGGTAATAATTGAATTTTCCATACAGTCCGACCCTCTTCTACTCACAAGAAAGTAAATCATGAATAAACCCCCAAAATGAGTTATCTTCCCCTGAAATACACTAAGGCTCAACAATATATATTGCATGTCTTTAACTTGACACTTATCACCTTCAAAAGTAGCTATAACCACTTGGTGACTCATTCCCTACCCCGGGAACATAGGATAAAATAATTATCCAATGTTACACTTTTTCGGAAATATTATAAAATATTCCCTTAAGACTTAAGCCTCACCCCCCTTTTCCCTTTTCCGATGGAGTGAACCCACCACCTCTTTTTTTCTAAGTCTGTCTACACGTAGTGATGTAGTTTTATATTAATAACCATGATTATATTTACATGGATAGGTGCACTGGCCTATGTTTGTCCCGGTTCACCAACCTCATAATCATAGAGGCTCTCCAGTGTCAATACATATACAACCATATATATATACATATATATAACTCAGCTCTACGCCATGGGGTATTCACTCTGTGAAACTAGGACATAACACCTTGTGGGATATTAAATAATAACCCTAATTTCACTAGATATTAGTAAATATCTCTCAAAATCCTTTTATCAATCCCCCCTCCCAATACATATTTGTAATAAAAGAAATCCCTATTTTCACTAGATACTCATTTTTGTACCCCACAGTACCTATAAACCCCTTGAGACCCCACATCCCCCCCCCAATACCTACAATATATTGACTTTATCTTTTATAATTAAAAAAAACCCTTTATGAATGAACGTCATAAGATATTGGTCAACAAGGTGACACCCACATGCTTTGCATGCACTCTGAGGTCATTACCGCGCACTTACCCAAGTGTGTGCAACACTATGAAATATGCACACTTAATCAGTGTGTGCAACACTTATGAAATGTGCGCACCCTATCTTTGATAACAATTCTCCACGCACTACTCAAGTGCATGCAACACCAAAACTTAGTGCCAATGACTCAACAACCCAAATGTACATTTACACTTACAATTTGTACCAATGGTTGATTAACCTATATGTACAATTACAAAGGGTTTGGATCAGGGACATTACAACTTGGCACACCTAAGTCGTTTGACACCTAAGGGTCGTGTAGCACTGCGATGTTTCGTTTCAATGGCTTGACCAAATTGAGCCTCCAACTCAATACACAAGAGATATGAGAATTTGGCTAAGTCACACTTGACTTGCCTCCTAACCCACATGCATGTCTCCTCATCAAAACCTGAGTCTGACTGTGGTAGTATTCTCCGTATTGTCTACTCTGCCCTTTCTGACCTTCATGCCTCTCTATCATGAGCCCTACCCAAGGCACCCAACGAGACACTAAGCCAAGTCTTTGCACTTCGCCTTCATCTTTTTCGCCTTCATATGAGTTGTGCCTTCCCCAACTCATTTTTCCTTCGTCTTCTTCCTCGAGTCCTCTCTTGTATCCCTTCACCTCCATCCATATATATGCCTCATGACACCCCCGATGGGTGGGTTGAGCCAACTCACAAGTCACCATATCTGTGTGCCTAGCTGACTCGTGATGACTGTGTGTTGGTTGCATACTTGCCCGAGATACAAGTGTATGCCTCATGAAGTGTCCGTCCACCCAATTCCTTTTCACTCCATATCTTAGCTCGCCTCGTCTCACGTAGGATTGTTCAACACATGACTCACTCCAACTCTCCTCGGTTCATCATGGCACTCCACCTCATCGCAACTCGCATCCGCAAATATGTGCGTGGGTCCACTTGGTTAAGCTCACTCCCAAGTCTCCCCACTCTATGTCTATATAAAGATGAGGCGCCCTTGTCTTTGCCCAACAACTCCAACTTCCATAGTCCGCGAGATTTCAAAGAGTTATACCAATTGGGCTACGCCCACCTCTTTAGTCTAGGGCCTTACCATTATCATAATATGAGCTTCAATTACACGCTCAACTATATCGTACAAAGCAAAAGTAAAATAAAAGGTTGTCCACTCAACTATATCGAACAAACTAAAACTAGCACAGCTGCTAACTCGCGGCTGAGAATGCTGAAAAGTTAAATCCCTATTATACAGAAATATAATATGTTAAATTCCTGAGAATCTAGAGTTAGCGGCTCTGGAAGTTAGCCGCTAAAACATATTTGACCGAAATATGTTAAATCCCTATTATTATTATTATATGTTTAAGACGTAAGTCAAATTTTTGTAATTTATGTTTTGCACTATTGGTAGCTAGCTCGATGGGATTCCTCTCCATGTTATGAATGGCAAATAATATTTAAAGGTTAAACATGCTTTCATAATTTACAATTATTAACATACAGATTTGTTTAATTTACTCACAATTTATACAAACCCTAACCATACCTCTATCAGACACAATTTATACAAACCCTAACCATAGCTATCAGACACGATTTACACACATTAACCCAAGAATGCAAAGTTTGAAACGATGCTCTTGGAATAAGAAGTTCCTCTTTTCATTTTCTAGGCGAGCCGAAACCTTTCATATAATTGGGGAATTCACTGACCAGTATAGTACGGTAATAATTGGGGAATTCACTGACCAATATGGAGGTTGTTACATAATTGCAGGTTATATACAGAAACAAACTTGCATGTATCGAAGTTATACTATATACGTAAGATTTTGTTCTGTAATGTATGACTTAAGTTATACTATATACATAAGCTTTTGTTCTGGAATGCATGACTTGTTTTGCGTTATCAAAGACATATTACATTACGGCACGCAATGGATTGTATGTCTTTACGGGAATCCAGTGATTCCTGACAAAGGAAATTATCAATTATATGCTCTCAAGACTTTCAATTTCCTTACCTGAGCAAGATTTTTAATTTGCAGGTTTTAAAACATTGCATCGAACGAAGAGATGCATTTTTGTTGTTTTTAAGCTGCGGTTAGACACATGTACACCTCTTTGTTGACAAAATGGAATGATTAAATAAAGCAAAATTGTTGCGGATGTTATAGGCAACTGAACAATAGTATGGGTTTTTTAAATCCATTGTGTGTTCAATAGATGGATCTCTACAACCTAAAAATAATTATAATAAGAACTTCAACACGGAAAACTAACGACTTTCTTCTGTCATATTCTGAAACGTTAAAGAATTGTTCGACGAAGTTAAGAATTCCATGTTAGCATAGTTTCTCGGTTGACAATGGCACTAACATGTATTGCGCAAGTACTCTTGTAGATTAGGATGCCAACATTACAAGCATTAATTTGAAGCAGACAACCTATCGATTTCAAACATGTAATAAGTCTACATAAACCCTAATTTCAATGCAAGCCTTCGGGCAAAACCAGAATCGACCACGCCGCGCACTGCCTATGCTCTCAACAGCGTACTGGCTGCGCTCTATCCTCAGGGTCCCTCCCTCTGTGAATACTTTGTGCTCATCTATAGCACCCAAATGCTAAGCCTCACCACCAACAGCTAAAACGGAATTACAGGCAGCCCTTCGAGCGACATAAGACCGATGGCGATGCCACTGCTGCTACATGCAAATCCTGCTCTGCACTGCCCCGAACGCCATTGAACTAAAGAGGAACAGATGGGGGAACCGAAATGAAATGCGCATTAAGAAAATGAAACGAGCAGACAGAAAAGGAAAGGCTGCATGTACAGTCAGAAAATGAACGGACAACTGAGGAAATACAAACGTGGTAATCCCAAAGGTTAATCATTTAAATGTGGTAGTCATATAGTGATACAATAATTCCTTAATATGATTAGGTAAATGTAAAAAAGTAAACAAGTTAACGGATGCATTGAAAAATACAAGAAAGTTATGAAGAGTAAATCACATTCATTGATTTGGGAGG
>JASDQU010425373.1:0-10014 GCA_032191745.1 Picea mariana
ATGATAAGACAATAATGAGAGCATGGGTCCTCCAACCATTCTTCTAGGATAACTCAATCTGCAAAGCGTCTTCCCGTGAGGGATTTCACCATAAGGGGACCACTTTGGAGTTCATCCATTTGTGCACCTTATCAATAATGATAAGACAATAATGATTCATCTATACATTTTTCAACAATGCATCATATACCAATGGAACCACATCGATCCATCTTCATCATGTATCAATGACAACTCAGTGATCCATCTTCATCTATGCATTCTCATCAAGGACAATACATATTATATTACATAAATCATCAATCAATCAATCCTTTGACATCAATCAATCACTCGACATCAATCAATCAAACCATTGGCATCAATGACAACATGATCCAACAGATGCGTCACTTGTCGACATCTGTTGAAGGATTTGTGCAAAGTTGTCCATCATCTCGTTCCTCTGTCACTTAAGGGATTCATCGAGAAAGATTTTGAAAGGATCTCTTGTCCTGTCATACTTATTTTCACCTACCATTGATGGTTTCTTGGTCGTGCAAGAGAAGTTGTCCTCAAGAGAAACAAACTCGAGACCCAACTCTCTAAACCCTGATCGCGTTGGGGACATGCATTAAAGAAAACGACAAGGAGCAGACCGCCCTGATACCACTGATCTGGATTTACGAGAAAAACGAAATGAAACCACAGATTTATAATATTAACACAGAGACACTGTGAAAAATAACATAGATACAATAAAAATTGGCTTCTATTAAATAAGAAATATGCTGAAAACTGTAAAATGCAGACTGAAAATAAGCTTGATAGAATGGTGGCGGCTTATCTATGAGAAGAGATGTGACGACTACATTCATTTGAGGCTTATATGAATGTTGCTTTTCAACTTATAGATTTTCTTTATGGTTGTGTTCATAACCTGCATACACACACACCAATGATTAGTTTTAAATCCATGAGACTCTTGGGTCTCATCTGGCATCATCTCCTTGTGATGGCATGAACACTTCATAATGTTGTCATCATTGGCATCTGCTTCTTCCACAAGTTCTTTTACAGGTTGTGTATAGTTTTCACCCTGACTAATTTTATGAGATAACACCGTCTCATCCTTCTTCCTAGCAAAATTTTGATTATGTTCTATGACTTTAGAAATCATATCACCATCTTCATCAATCTTTATGAAAATTTCATGTGAGTGTTCTGCTTAATTCCTTTCTCAACCTACAAATATACACAAATCATTAGATTTAAAAGCATAAGGCTCTCTAGCCTCACTTGATTCCTCTGTCATCATCTTCATGACATGTTGATCTAGACTTTCCCAACAATCCATGAGACTCTTAACAAGTCTCTTTTCAATATCTCCATCATCTTCCGCTCCAAGGAATAATCCTTTCTCTAGTTCACAAATGTGGACTTCCTCTTTTGTCCTTGTCCTCTGCCTAAAATCAACTTCTTTGAGTTTCTCTTCCTCTATCCGAACACTCAATTTGTGCTTCCTCTTCTTCTTCATATTTTCCTCTGTCATGAGGAAAACATTCATTTTGTGCATCAATTTCTTCATACACAAATACATAATAGGACACTTGAACTTATTCTTCACATTTCAACCCCATCTCTAGTCTTCATTGCTTTCCTATAGCAACTCCAAAATTATACTGAGTCTTTCCTTTAACTCAGTATATTCCCTATCAAACTCCTCTTGACTCATCTATTTTCTGCCAACTTCTTTGGCATCCTCTTTTCTTTTTCATTGGATTTTTCTTGAACCCAAGTCATGACTATCAATAGTCATCTCCATCTCTTCTCTTTGTGAAATTATCCTTGTTCATTGTGAGTTGCATCAAGCCTTTCTCCTGTAGCAAGCCTCTACACCTTTCCACTCAATACATCATCAAGATTCCTTGTGATTCAACCTCTAGGTATCCTTCTAGTTTTGTCTCCTAGAACCTTTTGAGCACTCCTGCTCCTCAACTTCAATATATATAGGATTTTTCACTCCACTCACTTCCACTTGAGAACTGCACTGGTCCTCTTCTCTTCAAACAATTATCACAGCCTCTGCCATAAGATTCTTTCCTTCTTTAAAATCCTCTACTGCTACTATATGTTAAATAGCATTAACAATGTTAATTAAACCCAGAGATTAATCATAAAACATTCTGTTAATACCTGGAAGATTTGTTCCAAGATCTTTTCGTCCAAACATCTCTCCCCAACTCTGCTTCTTGGATGGAATGGCCTCAAATCTGCAACTTCAAGTTCCTCTGCTAAAATTTTTCCCCTACTCAAATACACACACATAAGTCTACACAACTCCTCAAAATTCAAACATATACCTTATCTCCAGATCATATATATCCAATTCCTTTTTCTATTTGTATGGAAAAATCAACTTCTTCAGTCTGAAACTTCTCCTCTTGAATAACTTCAAGATATCTTCTTCAATTTCAAAGCATAGTTGTGCTATGATACCAAAAATGATGACCTCTCGGCCTAAAAAATCACATATGCAGAGTATGGATTAACTTTGTTGCAGCTTAAGAATTCAAGCTGCTCTCAAATTCTCAACATATGCCCAAATTTCTCCTTTAACAGAGTTTTGTGTTCTCTGTTGTTAGGCGCTTAACTTAAGCTCTCTTTTGTATGGCGTTAAACTTCTTATCCTCCATGTGACCATATGCGGGAACCTTGTGCCAACTCTACACCGTCATCTCCTTTTCCAAGTACTTATCGTCAAAAGAACTCGAGCTATGACCATGCGTTGATCGTCGTCGGTGCTTAACTCTTCTCAAGCCATCAACAATTTCTATCAGAGTACCTCTCACACACATGTTAATTTCTCTACTTCAATCAAACTGTAACACTCTGGCATGTTTAAAAACTCTAAACATCTCAGAGTCTAATAATTTCCTCTGATCAGAGTTCTAAGAGAGTGCAAACTTCGATGGTCTGATCAGAGTTCTCTCGTGATCAATGATCACAATTCATTCATCTTTATTCAACTTGAACCTTGGTATCTACGACTCTTCGCCACACGTCTCATTTTGAACTGTTGATTACTCAACCTTGAATAGATCTGCACTGTCAATCTAGAAACTCCGAATACTTTGCTTAGACAAGTTATGGCCACTAGAACACCTCCACATGTTCTTCCTAGATCCTTCGATCTATATGATCCTGAACAGATCCTAGCCAGTGATTAGCATCGATCATCCACTGTGCTCTTATGACCATGTATCACTCTGATGATCATCAAAATGTCTCTCTGTTGTTGATCTAACCTTCCTAATCAATATTAGTCGTTGATCGGACTACCGTCTATCGGGGTATTCCTCCAGTTATGTACTCCAACACACTAACTCTGAAGGTGTTTATACTATCGCTCCCTCCACGTATCATACTGGAATATTATAATTGGCTCATGCCATCGATCTAGATGGATGCCACTTCAAATCTAATCTCAATCGTCCAAAATTAAAACACACAAATACAACCTCAGTCCAATAAATCAACGATCATGATTACTCGTCCCAATCGGATGTTCACTGTTTCTCCTTGCTCGTAAAGGGATTTGATCCTTGTTCTTGAAGTTTTTTGACATTCGATTCACCTACACACAGAATAGGATTCAAATTATTATTCAACCATGATTCCAAGCCAATTCGACAGTCACTCGACTGATCTATCTTGTCAGATTCTTCGATCCTTCCTTCTATGAATTGAGGGTTTCTGATAGAACTTTAAACCTGAAACCTGCAAACGAAACTTTGAAGGGTCTGACATGGACTTTAATAACTCCACACATGGACACTTACAGAATGAAAGGAATATTCCACTTCACACTAACTTAAAGAGCTCATAAACAAAAATATTTCTACTAATAAATCTCTGTACACAATTTACACAAGGCCTTCAGCCTTGCTGGCCTGATTTACATTTAATTGGCCTCTATCTGGCCTTTGGCCATACTTGGTATTTTTCTCACACTCTTTCTATCATCTCTCTGTCTAACTCTTCCTTCTCTTTTGTTCCTTCTCCAATTCTCATGTTAGCACCATGTTTTTTATAGTTAGAGTCATAGGTTCGTTCAATTTTTTTAGAGTCATGTTTTAGTTATTTGAAAAAAACAAAGTTTTCCTAAATAAGTTGCAGCTGGTGTGTCAAAGTTCATGAGGTCAGTGAAAAACTAAGGGATGGTTTGGAATATTGAGTAAGGATTTTAGATAAGAGTAGGGAAAAGGGTGTAAGGATTAGTCATGTGTGAATTGTAAGGTTTATCTTCTGAAATATCGAGTCATGTCAAAAAATGGAAATTTGGGTACCAATTTCGCATCAAGTGGTTAGGAAAAAGGTCATGTCAAAATATATTATGAGCATCATTACCTAATCATGAAGTCATAAAATTGAACAATCATGGCACTCCTACCATTTGTACTTTTCACACTTCAAAAGTGTACCCATTGCACGAGTTTGCTGCACAAATTCGAACTTCTCATCGCCATGGATTTACCATCCTCTTCCATGATTTCATTCCTTATCCGTTCAAGCATAAATATTGGTCACCCTTCATGCTTCTCCATCACTTTCAAAATTTGTGCATCGTCCATAGTTTATTTAGCAACCTCTGGAGCCCTTCACTATGTAAAAGTTATTTGTTGTTAGTCTGTTGTTTTGATTTTTCTGCATCTCCTCCATTGCTTAAAAG
Organism: Picea mariana; assembly: GCA_032191745.1. Lineage (NCBI taxonomy): Eukaryota > Viridiplantae > Streptophyta > Pinopsida > Pinales > Pinaceae > Picea > Picea mariana. The sequence continues at coordinate 4,712 of JASDQU010425373.1, forward strand.
TCTTTTTGGAGCTCGCTGCAAACTAGCTTTTTGGAATGAGTTGTTTCTTCTCACAGTCAACCTTCTTCCTTTTGAATTACCTACTGTTGCACTGAGAATTTTCTCCCACGCCAAATCTCCCATTTTTTTTTTCTTCCACGCCGAGTTTTCCACTGTGCCGAATTTTTCCGTCGCACTTTCCTGTCGCACCAAGCTTTCCCACTACGCCGAATTTTTCTGTTTCACTTTCTTGCCATGCCAAGTTTTCCCACTACGATGAATTTTCTGTTACTGATTTGTTTTTCACTTAAATATTCTCGTTGCTACATTTTCTTGTAGTTTCTACAAAGTTCATCATTATTATTTGATGCGTAGAGAGGGTATTACAATTCATTATTGCGTGCTTGAAATTAACATATACTAGCACTATGGCAACTTCCCAAAGCAAAAGAAAGAATGCAAGAAGTGGCAAGGCCATGAGGCTTGAACCTTAGGATTTGAAATTAATAAATGCAAATCTGACGATCAAGACATCTTTTGAACAATCTGGATGTATGCAAATCCGACGATCAAGACATCTTTTGAACAATATGGATGTATGCATTTCTGTGAAAGGATTCAAGGATATAATGCGCAACTAGCTTAGCAATTCGCCCTCAATTTTACTGGTGTCAGTGTGACAATTGCAGGAATCACTTTCCAAGTGACAGAGGAAACTATGTGAGTTGCAAAGGAGTTCCCTCTGCAGGGGGGGAAATGGTTTAAAGGTATGCCTTTATACATTTCATGTTATATGGATTTCCTCAAGCCTAAATATCAAAATCAAAAAATTGGATCTGACATTCCAAGCAAGTATCTCCTAGATCCTTTTGAGAAAATTTTGAAGATAATCATGAAATTTTTCACATGTGAAGGAAGATTCAACAAGGTGCATCCATACCACATCAGGTTACTGATGCATTTCATAGGGAAAAATCCCTTAAACCTTTCTTTCTTCTTGTGTCAAAGCCTGGGAAAGATGGCAGACAATGTCCAGGCCATATATGATCAGCCAGGGAACAACTTATTCCATTTTTCATTAATTAAGATGTTAGTGGTTGAAGAATTGAGACATTTGAACAAGGACTGGAATTATTTTTTGATTTCATATAACATTCCCAGAGACCCTAAATGAGACATTCCTCTATCTGTGGAGGAATCAACACTTCATAGTTTAGAGGCAAGAAAGGAAGATGTTACTTAAAGAAGAAAAGGGAAAAAAATAGAAGACTCGTCATTCAGTCAGGAAACATCCCAGAAGAGAAGCAGGTCAATATTGACTGATAAAATTGAGGAGATCCAAGCTCCCAGTAAACCACACACCAAGTCCTCTACCAAGAGATTTCCCATAGACACAGTTTAACTAGATCTCATTGAATGTGTAAACAAGGGAATTGATGAAAGACATGTGGAGTTAGGTGAGGAAAATGAAAATACCCAGGAAATGAAACAACAACTAAATCAAGCTCAACACTTCATAGCCCAATGTTATCAAGAAAACATAGAATTGAGAAGGAAACCATCAGAAAATATTATTGAAACACCAACATCGTAGAGTCAAGCAGGTCAGTTATCCCCTACCTCGTCAACAACAAGAGAAAAAAATATAAATTGGATTAAAAAGTAGCTCAGAGAGGCCCAAGATGTAATCATTGAGCTTAGGGAGGAAAAGAGGATATCAGAGGAAATAATCATGGAGAATTTCAAAGAGTGCACACCATATATTGATAATGAATGTGTAGCTCTCTCCGACACTCAATTGAAATTGAAAATAAATGGGGGTTTGTTGAGACAAATGAAGAATTTGAAAAGACAAATCTTGTCATTGAGAAGTACAAATAGGGCCTTACAACTGCATGTGACTTTGAACAAAGAATCTACAGACAAATTGGATGATACCACTCTTTGCAGCCAACTGGATTCACGTGCACAACCTCTACATGAAGATCCGTTGCATGAGATCACTGCACAGATTTCACAACCAATAGTTGCGCAACAAGAGCTAGAATCTATTACGCAGCGGTGACAATGGTGTCTAGCAACGCACATAATATTACATCACAACCGTATGGTTGTGATTTGCCTAAATATTTTATGATTGTAAACAACATCCCAAATAGTTTGTGATTGCCAGATCGACTTTCCTATTTTTGAGAATTTTTGTAAAGGTTGTTATTCTTTTTGAAAACAACCAGATCCACAACTTTAGGAGATAGTAGTTTGATTCCTAGCATCTTAGTATAGATTTACTCTCTCTATATATGGACTATTTTGATGTAAGCATGGGTGCACATGAAAAAGTATATATATTTTGATCCTCTGTGTAATTTCCTGAATCTGAAGAAATATAAATGTAGAAGTCATGAGTTCCTTAAGAAAAATATTCTAATGGTGATGATCTGAAGTGTGTACCTCTCTTTGTATGTATTTCCTGTGTATTCATATTCACTTGCACTTCTCTTTTGTTTAAATTGGTAAGTTTTAAAGTCTAGAATTCATCTAAGTGGTTCTCTGGACTGAACCGATTTAAATTTTGTTTGTCTTCTCAGCTAAGATCATAACTCATCCACTGTGGTGATTTAATTTTGTTGTGTGTTTCTTTTCTTCTTTCGCCCTACATAACAAAATTAAATACTAAATTTCATCACCTTGTTTATCCTTTATTTCTTAGAGGAATTCTACCTACCAAGCATTGTTTCTTTGTTTTCAGGGGTTGAATCCATAGCCCTAGAAACACTATCTTTTGTCAGTAGACCTATTAAAAATCTACCTTGAAGTTTAAAATATAGCCATCAAGAAAATCAACCTATCCATTAGAGATCAAGTCTCAGAGAGAGCCCTCTCTAGATTGGAAAGGCTAGTTTCCAGTCTTAAAGTTGGTTTGTAGGTTACCTTTGTAGATTTTTTTTTAACCCAACAATTTACTCAACATCAACATTTTGGCATCGTTGTTGGGGATGAAATTGAAAATTTTCCCTGGGAAGAACGACTTAAATATTAGATTTGATTCTTGAGGGTAATAGTGAATCAAACACTTTTTTTGGTTGAATTTATATTACCATGGAAACTTCAGTTGTAAAGATGAGTAGCATAGTTTTGTATTTTGAGTAAATAAGAAATCCTAGCTCCTAAGAAAGTTTACACTAGAAGGAACCCTGATCTGGAACCTATTGCATCTATGTCTGGCCCAGAGAATCTCTTGCATAAAAGAAATGAAAAGACAGTTAAATCATTTGTGTTCCTGGACATAAATCTATCATTACCCAAAGACGGTGTAAAAAGTATTGATGACCTTGATTTTGATTTAAAATTTGAGCAAACCTTGTTCAGATCTAGATAAGAATCTAAGTTGAATGAAATTATATTTGATGACAAGAAATTATATTCTTTGATCCCCATTGTCCCCATTCAGACTGTTCATATTCATATTTCCCTACTCAGACTGTTCAGATAGCTCAAAATCCTCCTAGAGCCATGGCAACTAGATTTGCTCCTCTTGCCTTGCCTACATAATTGCATGATTTACCCCAAAATTATAATCAGAGAATCAGGTCATTCGATGCTGAAGAAAATACATCAGCCTAGAGACATTTGGATTGGTTCAATGATTTTTTTTATCTAGAGGAAGTATATCATAAGGATGCAAAACTCAGGTTGTTCGCACAGTCTTTCAGGAGAAGTCAAAAAATGGTTTAAAGTCCTTCCTGCAGCAATTATCCTTAATTTTGCAGCTTTTGAAACACTTTTTCTTACAAGGTGGGGTAATAAAAAGAATCCTCTCATGTTGTTAACTCAGTACAATAATAGAAAAATATCACCAAATGAAACAATACAAGATTTTTCAACCAGATTTATGAAAGTCTATAATTCAATTCCTACAGAAGTCAAACCTCCTCATAGAGCTTCTCAACTTCAATATGTTGATTCCTTTGACAGTGACTTTGAATTGTTGTTAAGAGAAAGAATATCCAATACATTAGATGATATGATGAGAGATGCAATTGAAGTAGAGGTAAATTTGATAGCATCAGTGAAGATCAAACATAATCCTGACAAATATGTCAAGAAGGTCTAAGAAGAAGCACAACCCTCAACTTCTCAATCATCATATGAGAAATTTGATTTGATGATGAAGACTATGGAAAGATTCCTAGAAAGAATTTCCTTGGAAAACAAGCCTTCCACCAGGGATCAAACTAATTTTCATCCTAGAAATCAAAATTTTAGAAGAACTCAAGTTCCTCATATCATGAAAAGAGATCAAAGAAATCAAGGTGATCAACAAATAAAACCCACTTTCCAAAACAACTATGCAAATGAGGATTTTGATCCAACAATTGAACACATTATGCATTATAGTTGTGATGATACATAAACAAATGTGTTTTTAACAAAAGAACATGATCAATTTATGGATGCAAATGATAAGTTTATGCAGGATAATGATGATATGTTGTCATTGGAGACATAAGAGTTCAGAAAAGGATACCACAATGTTATTATGCAACTTTAGAAATAGTACAACCTCAGGAGTAAAAAGGTGCATGTAAATCCTACAAGGGAAGTTCAGACCAATACACCTTCTTCAAGCCAACCAAAGAAAGATAATTCAGCAAAGGATGCAATGGAGTGAGGAAAATATAGTGAAGAACCCCCAAAGAAATTGCATGAGGTAAGAAAGGAAGCAGTTGTCAAAGAGGTGGAGAGGGCTCCATCTCCTTTTAATTTTGAAAGTGAGATGGTTAAAATCAAAATTGTTGTTCCATTTAATGAGTTGATTAGGAATGGAGAGTATAGAAATCAAATCATTAAAATGCTAAAAATGGAACAAGCCCCTGACACCTTGAATGTACAAGATGATCATCATGCTATCTTGTTTGGCCCACGTGTGGAGGAGAGTAGTGATGTTGATGATATTCCTCCTTTTTATGTTAGTCTTAAAATACATGACATGACCTTACATAATGCCATGTTAGATTCAGAAGCATCACATAATTTGATGCCCAAGGTCATCATGGATGAGTTGGGACTTGATATTACAATACCTTATAAGGATCTCTTCTCTTTTGATTCAAGGAAGGTGAAATGTTTTGGTTTAATCAAAGACCCAGTTGTATCATTGTCTCAAATTCCCTCAAAAAATATGATCATGGATGTGGTGGTTGTTGACATACCTCCTAAATTTGGCATGATGTTATATAGATCTTGAGATGCAAAGTTAAAGGGAACTCTGCAAATGGATATTATGTCATATGTTACTATTCTTGTTTTTGGCCAAGAAAGGA
>JASDQU010425382.1:0-10014 GCA_032191745.1 Picea mariana
CTCCATTTTTATTTTGTCATAATATTGATGGGTCCCTTATAGGTCATTATCTCAAGAAAGACCCTACTTGAGATAACCTCTACCTAGTTAGGATCAACTATCACTTCTTTGGTCAGTTTTCCAAGATGTCCCCCTTAATGGTCACATTCCATAGCTTACAACTATGGATCCCCTACCAATGGTGACATCATATCTTCCTTTGATCCTCTCTCCTTCACTGGTACCATTGGTATTTTTCACCTCTACACTTGCATTGAACTTAGGTTGATGCATGTCACCTCCTACGCTTGCATAAAATAACCCATTGATGTATGTCACCTCTCATTCTTGCACTAAATCTAGGCTATCATGTGTTGTTTTTGTTCTTTTGATGACTCTATATTACTAGTTTAGGATTCCTATTATGATCAAACTCTCCAGATTATTGTATGTCACATGGGACTCATGCTATGTCCTTGACTAGTGTATGGCACCTTAATGACTACAAAAATCCTAGAACAATGAATTTCATTTGTTACGATCACTTTAACTCCAAGTTTCCATATGTTACATTTATTCTTGTGATAACCCTATATTAGAGTGTGTTTCCTCTCTTGCTCATGTTCACTCTTAGTCGGTTTATGTCAACTCACGCCTTTTTCCAATGTCATGTCAGTGTCATCAACTTCTTTCTCTTGCCTTTGTTAGAACTACCCTAACACCACAACCTCCCATCTTTACCTTTTCATCTATCCTCCATACTTTCCATAAGATATCATGTTTCTCATCCTACCTCACTTGTGGAAAGATGCCAACCTCTATGATGTAGATATCTAGATAAACATGTTCCTACACCATCCTACCTCACGTATAAGTAGGTGCAAGTATCTCCTTGTCACTCTTAATCTTATCAATGATTTTATAGTTGAGATATTATTATTGTTAGACTCACCCATGGTTTACTTACATGTTCTAGTTATTGTTCCATTAATATAGTAATTAGAAATTGCTCATCTCTAATCTCCTAATTTATCTATTGCATCATTTACATGATAGTTAGGATTTTATTTTTATTTCATTATTTACATTTCATAGTTTAGTTTCTATCATTCTTATGAAGTGATTAAATTCGCTTGTTCCCCCATGTCAAAATTGTGTGTTTAACATGCAATGTTTGTCTACCAATCTTTCTTTCTCATTTGTCTTCTACTTCCCTAACATTACACTAATCCACATGGAACACCTTGTAGTTCTACCTTACACTAATTCTCAAGGCATAGGGGTCTTCACATGTATGGCATGGGATATATAGGCCTAGTTGATGGAGGATTCCCTCACAAAAACAATGTATCTCGTGTACATTGCAAAGACCCTCATATTACCCCTATATAATTTCTCGCATTGCTCTTTCTTTGCATCTTGCTATTATTCACATCGTATGGATAGAAGTTCCTATAAGGTAAGGTAAAATGTATAGAATATCATATGTTCATAAATTATCTAGCATTCATTCTTTGGTTAATAATTCCCTTCAATCTTCCCTAGATCATTATAAATCCCTCTAGGATCACCATCAAGGCTTTGTCTAGTTTCAAATTGGTGACTAACTTTGGTTGTATATGGACAAACAATGTTTTAAGGGGTAGCATCATAAAAAACTCAAGCCTATTTTCTATTGTCCCTATATTTTTCTTCAATATATTAATGGAAATGGTTGTCATTACTATTTCCCTTCCTTGTTAGACGTCCATAATATCATTTATCTCAATCATCTCAAGCTATATGAGCCATCTATTCTGAAAGAGGAAGTTCAAGTTTGCCACTTAGTAGATAATATCCATACACTAGTGGACCTGCACACCTTCTACACTTGTCATCAATAAATTACTTCCTATCTTGTTGAATGCCAAGGTCACCATCCCACTCAGAACAAATTGCTATCCTAAGTTGTTTTTAAAAAGAACTTCTTGCATCTTGTTGAGAAAGTAGAGACATTGTAATATGGCATTACCATATTACAATGTAATATGATATTTCCATATTACATTGTAATATGGCATACCATATTACAATGTAATATGGTAATACCATATCTCATGTAATTTAAAAAAATAAAAAAAACTTAAAGGAGGCATCGCAATAGCGACAAAATTTCGTTGCAATTTTCCACGGTTTTGTGTCGCACATACAACATCTGCGTCGTAAGTTTTGTCTTGGCATAAATTTTCATCACTATTTCCATGCTTTTGCATCGCAACATTCCACAATTGTTTTTACATTGCCACGGTTTTTCGTCGTACTTGGGACGATGTATAAGGCTAATTTATCTTGATGGTGATGACACGTGGAGAGCTAAGTTCATCGTTGTTTCCATGAAAAATTGGTTTGTGGATATAGAAACGAAAAATAGTCTTGGATTTTGTGGAAATTGTGATGGATAAGTGTGGCAATAGGAACGAAAAACTGTGGAAAATTTGGTCATATGTACTAGTGATAAAATGAAAATCCATGGTGATGGATTTGAAGAAAATAAATGATGATGATTTAGATGAGATTGATCCATAGCTGACTGGATCATTGATGTATCTAGTTAACACCAGACCTGATTCATGTTATGCAGTAAATGCACTTAGTAAATCCATGAGTCAACTGAGACAGATCACTGGACAATAGTGAAACATGTATTGAGATATCTACAAGGAACAATTAGATATGGATTGAGATATTCCTCTAGTAAAGACTTGAGTTTGCAGGGATATGCAAAATGGACAAAACATACAGTGGACTAGAAGAGCACATCCAGTTGTTGATTTACCATGAAGTTTTCAATGGTTTCCTGGTGAAACAGAAAAACAATCTCTTTGGACTTGAGTAGCACAGAATCAGAGTATATATGATTGAGTGTGTGAAGCAGTGCGACTTCATAAGCTTATGACATATTTACTTGATCATGAGACGGATTCTATGATTACAACCAGATATGTGTGAAGCTCTTTGAGAAGCCTATGTTTCCTGATAGATCGAAACAAGTTGAGATAAAATATCATTTTTAGAGACATGATGTAGAGGAAAACAGTACACGTGCAGTACCTTCCTACACATGAGAAGATTGAAGACATCTTCAATAAACTGGCTTGGTGAAGAATACCTCTCTTGTTGAGAGGGAGTGTTGATGACTACAACCAAGACAAAGTTAGAGTACTTTTTTGCGAGACTTGGCATGATGGAGAATGACTCCCTAGCTAAGAGGGAGTGTTGATGATTATAGCTACATGAGACATCCTCTAGGACACAAACTGATTGAGTTGACCTAAGATAGATCTTATGATTTGGGTGTGTGGTTCCTATATGATACATAATTGGAATGTCATGCTAGCCTCCTCCTTATAGAGAGTTTATATGAAATCCATATTATACTCATGTTTAATGCATTGAGAAAGAATATTTGTTGAGTTGGACATGCTTGTGGTTGAGCACAGGTGAACATGTGAAATCACATGAGTTGGTGCATCGTTCTGAGACAGAGATGAAATGGTGTATTAGCCTCCTCTAAGAAGAGAGTTGATATGATGAACTCCATATGACTCTCCTATGTAATGCAATGGTAAAGAAGATTTGTTGAGTTGGACGCGCTTGTGGATGAGCACAGGTGAACGTGATCCTAGTGGTTGAGCACTAGTGAGTGTGGTTCTCATGTGAGACAGAGTGAGATAGAGATGTGGATATCCCTATGGATGTGCCCATAGAGGCTGAGCACTAGTGGGTCTATGAGATCCCTTGCTATATTTTTCAAGATTCAGACTTACTTGTAACCCTATTTGTAATGTAAAGGGTACAGGTTGGCCCCACCTTAATGTAAAAGATAAAAAATGTAAAATATAATTAATATGGTAATTATTAATTATAGTATAAGTTATTGAGGTCAGCCATGTTGTGCCAATAGACACTTTTATTGACAGGTTCAGTCTAATATAAGTAAAGGTAAATTCCCCATTGAGGAATCATATCACAAGTGTGAGTTTGGAAATTTCAGCAAACACTTGTTCTTAAGAAAAGTGCGCACCTCTCTTGGGCGCTAGGTTTCTAGGGTTTGTGAGCACCCTTTTGTGTGCTAGGTTTTTATGGTGGTGAAGTTATTTCTCTTGAATAATATAACAAAGGATTGGTTGGGTTTTCTTCCCTTGTGTAGAAGGGTTTCCCAAAATACTTCTTGTGTACTTGTGCATGGTGTTTCTCCTTGTGATCTTGGTTGCTGCAAATTGTTTATGGCTTAAGTAAAATGCTATGATGGAACGAACTTCTTTCTTAAGCCTTTCTTATTGAAAAATCAACATACATTACCTTCATTTTTCAATCTGTAAATATATTTCTCTAAATTATTATAGGGACAATTGTTATCTAGATATTTCTTCTTATAAAAAGTAGAATTAATAGGTGCAAAATAGAAAATTGCTATATACATCTTCTTAGCATTGGTGTCTGAAATTTCTATCCAAATGTATTCATTGAGAGGGTCAATCTTATGAATTTCAATGTGAGGAGAAATGTTATTTCTGATATAACAAGCTATGCATCCTATCCCTCTACAATGGGATTTTGTGTTCCATGCTAACCATAAAACAAATCCTTCTATGTTAGGGACCTTAGACTCCTCATGCTCCCAAGTTTCAACTAGACATATAATATCAATATTTCTCAAGATCCAACTTATCATAGGACCTTTACACGATGGAAAGCCATGACAGTTCCAAAAAACGATCTTGAGTGTCCCAAATTCCTATTTATTATTATCCTTCTGGTCTCTATCCCTAACAATATCTTTTCGATTTCTAATTATTGTCCATTTTCCTTCTTTCCTAGATTCTTTTACTTTTTGAACTTCCTTCCTTAATTCAGCTTAGCCTTTGGGAATGAGGACTTCATTTATTAATAATCCTGACCCTTTTAAGCTCATAGATTTACTAAGTATGCTATATTTTTCATCATTACAACTTACTTTGACACAGATCAACCTATCTTTGTGATCAAATATTTTTCCTAGCCTCTTTGATTCTATGAGATAAGTTGTATCAATTTGTGATTTATTATTTAATTATTCTTTTACTATTTCTAGTGTATCCTCCTCTTGTTTTTCTTTTATACCAAAAATATGAGGTTCAAGGCTCTTTTGTTATGCTCATGGTCCAATTCGGTTAGCTTATTCATTTCCTCTTTGATGGGTTTGATATCCAATTTGTTTTCCATATTACCGAGGGTCAAATTGTTTGTTAGTTTTTCTTCTAGCTCTTTAATCCTATCTCTCAAGTTGTGGTTTTCATCAACCCCTCCTTTTTGGGTTGATTGTTTATGTTTTTTCATTTCTTGAATCATATCCTTCATTATCTACAATTCACTCTTGAACCCTAAGAATCTATCCTATACTTGAGTTTGAATGGTATCATTGCCTCTATCTCTATTTGGAGTTTTACGTCTCTTTCTTCATTCGTTTTTTGTAATGTTTCTAAATATATTTGGATTTTGGCATCTCTTTTTTTTTTTCTACTGATTCCATATAATCGTAAAGGATCTCTAGGGTGATTTTGGGGGGCCTCCCCTATTAGGCCGATTTTTTGGAATAGGTGGTGGAGTTCTCATATTGAAAAGAAGAGAAAAAAAAATGTAACAATTATTGTTTTGGATTAACTTTATCTCTCAAATGAGCTTTTACTTATGAAACTTAAAATAAAATAAAATAAAAAATATTTAAATCTATTTACATTAATAGATTACAAATATATTTTAAATTAAAATTGAATCAATGTAAAAAGTGACTCACCTCATTTCACATGTCCAATTGCTCAATTGTTGCCCGTAGAAACTACAAAGATTATTGTGGGTAAAAAAGTTATTAATATGATGATGTACATTGAATATAATAAATACAACATTTTATGTTATATATTAATTTTATACTATAAATATAATATATAATAAACAAGTGTTGAATTAGAGATTTTGAGACTTGTATTAATTATGAGAATATAAAAAAATATAACCAAATTACAACTAAGAGGAAGTTAAAATATCAAAAAGATTTTATAAATACTAATTGCTATTTTTAGTTATTCATCATGAACTTATGAATAAAAAAATATTAGAATATGAGGACCAATTCTCACATAGTATTTTCAAGTAAACTAGTTTGTAAAATTGTGATAAAAAGTAAGGTTGGAGATTAATATAATTTACTTTTAACTTTCCCAAACTTTAGTTAATAACATAAGACATATCTTTACCCATTTTTATAACTTATTTACTTTTCTTGGTTATGTTTGACATTCATGCATCCTTATAGTATAGTAAAAAAATGTTGAATTAGAGATTTTGAGACTTGTATTAATTATGAGAATATAAAAAAATATGACCCAATTACAATTAAGAGGAAGTTAAAATATCACAAAGGTTTTACAAATCCTAATTGAGCTTATCATATCTATTTTTAATTATTCATTGTGAACTTATGAACAAAAGCAATATTCTCTAAATGAGAACCAATTCTCACATCGTACTTTCAAGTAAATTAGTTTGTAAAATTGTGATACAAAGTAAGGTTGAATATTAATATAATTTAGTTTTAACATTCCCAAACTTTAGTTAATGACATAAGACATATCTTTACCCATTTTTATAATTTATTTAGTTTTCAAGACTTCTTAACTACAAAAACATGATAAACTTGGTATTTTCATTTTCATCATGTTCAAATATAAAAATGACAACATAATAAATTAATTAGAAGTGTTGTAATCTAACCTATTTAAATCTATCATTTGTACTATATAAAGTTAATACATCAAAACATTTCTAAAAGGAAGGTATAAGCAACTTTGCTTCTAATTTCACTTGTTTTAGAAAAGAGTACTTTATTTTAGATATATTCAAAATTAAAGTACTTAATTAAGAGTGCTTGGATTGCCTTACCTTGCCTCCCCTTTCCTTTCCATACCTTTCCATGTCTTACCTTGTCATTCCTTGCCTTTCAATGTCTTAACTTGCCATGTCTTACCTAGCCTTGCCTTGCCTTTTCTTTCCCTGCAAATTTAAATGCCAAGCATCCACATGAAAGGTTCCCTCCAAGAATGTGCATGCATGCAACCATTTAACATGTGTGAATTACAAAGTAGCCAACTCCATGGATGAATGTGAAAGATCCCAAGTGGATGGAGTGTCCACAACAAAGTATGTGATCAACTCCCCAAAATAGAATGTAGATCATCTCTCCCCAATATGACTTTTCTTACCTTGCCTAGTCTTTCATTGTCATGTCATGTCATGCCATGCCTTACCTTTCCATGTCATTCCATGCCTTAGCTCACTTCACAACCATATATAATCACTTGTCACTGAGTAGCAATGAAATATAACTTTATTTTTTTGTCAAAACAAAAGCATTTTTACCCTTTCTATTTAGACCAAAATAGGTTTTCCAAAGTCAATTAATCTTATTTTAAGATATTTTTACATGTGAAATTCCTCCAACTTATTCTCATGCCTACAATTAGAGTAGGCATTTTCCTAGATTTCATGATTAAACTTTAATAATTGAAGTTGTGTTTTAATATCTCATGGTATAAATTTAGAGATAAAGGACAATTTTGTTGAACTCCTATATTCTAATTGACTTCTACTAGCCCTCACTGTTTATAAGAATGAAAAAAAATAAATAAATGCATCCTTCGCACATCATCTCTCAATCCAAAAGAATACTTTAGATCTTGTGATCTCTTCTTCCTTATGTTATCTCCAAGACCAATATCAATGAGTCTCATAGTGTCAATGAAAAAACAATATTTTTTTGACACTACTCTGCTCAATAATAAGGCTTTCATTACAAAATTTAGATAAACACTATTTAGGAAGTATGTAGAAAGTTCTTTAAATTTGATGGAGGATAATGGATTTTCAAGATTTGTTTTCTTAATAACCTTTCATGTCTTTAGACTTCCATAAATGTTCAACACCAATCTCAATGTCATTTCTTCTAAGAAGGGTTTGAAAGCTGTACAAAAAATTATGAGATTCATAGAAATTTACCTCTTATTATGTTTTCATTATATCTCTTATACAAAAAATTATGGGATTCATAAAAATTTACCTCTTATTATGTTTTCATTATATCTCTTATTTTAAAATTTGTCTTTAAAATTTCTTAGGCTTGAATTTATAAAAGTGTAATAATTTTTGCTACTTTTGTTTACATAATTTCATTTATTTCTTTTAATTAAAGATTTGTGATTGTTAATGTTAATATACATTAGGGATGAAAGGATGAGTACTATAATTTAAAAAAAAATGAGAAAATTCAAAAAAATACTCTTATTCAAGCTAATCCCAGATATACAAACTAATAATTTGGTTAAATAAGAGAATTTCAAATATAACATAACCCATTACATTGTTGTAAGAAACCAATTTAGGAAGATATTGGCTTTAGCTACCAGATTCCATAATTGCACTAAAATTTTAGTAATCACCCATGTGCAATAGTATCATGACATGTCATCCCTTGCCTTTGTTAAATTTTTTAATTAAATAAAGTACCAAGGAAAGTGTTGCTCTTCCCTAGGCGCCTAAGGGGTGAGAAAGTGCCTATTGTGGGCCCTAGTCATTTAATTTGTGAGATGCAAATTTAAAGGTGACTTTATGACTAAAGTGAGGGTGAGTGAAGAGACATCTAATTTTAGCCACTCATCTAATTCAATCTCCGCTGTTGGATTAAAAAACAACTCACCTTCCCTCATGAGGTTGATTAGGGAAAGGGGGTGCACCCATTGTTGGGTTGTTCATGCATTCTTGTTGAGAGAGCAAGAGAGAGAAAGGGAGAGGTCAAGCTTGAGAAGAGAGACAACATTTGCGGGAGGAGAGCATGCATCCCAAGAAAAATAGAAGCCACGGATTTCAAGGCAGCAGACACCAAGGAAGAACAGGTTGTACAGTATGATTTTGGAGAGGCTGTACAACATTAAATGTGCATAGAAATCGAGGGGGAAAGCAACAATATTTTTTGAGTGTATTTGGCATGCATTTCGAGGCTGTCGTACAACATTAAATTGGCACAGATTTCGAGGTGGTTGATGGGCACACTTTTCTGGGTGAGAAAAGTTCATACAGTTCGTATGAACCTGCACAGAAATCGAGGGTCGTACAACAGAAAATTTTGGGCACGTTTTTCAAGGTATTGGCACATTTTTCAAGGCATTTGTACTACTGGGTTTTCCGTACAGTCTTGGCAAAATTTTGGGCATGGAAATTGAGGACAGTCCATACAGCATTCATTACTGGGACAACTGTACAGTGTATGGATTTCTGGGATAGAAATCGAGAAGCTTTTCTGGATAGTTCTGAAGGGGTCTTTACTGAGCAAGAAGACTAAGATAAGTTTGTGTTTAAATCCCTGAAAATGAATATGCTGTAAAAGAATTTCTCAGAAGCCCATAAATAATAAAAAACCCTCTCTCACCGGTTTTCCCCTTGTGGGTTTTTCCAGGGTCGATGTTAGACCAAAAATTCCTGTGTCTATAATTTTTTAAGTTTTATATGTTGCTGATATTTTATTTCTACATTATAAATGATGTTCAAAATCCTCATGTTTTAGTTCTGAAGTTTATTTTTTGCTAAGTTTTTATATGCTGATATAAAACTGGGTTTGAGCATTTAACATTGGTTGAAAAAACAGCGAGACTGAAACTGGGTTGGGGTCTGAAAATTGTACATGGTATCAAAGCTGAGTTGAAGGGAAGCAGAGATTTCAGCAGACAAAAAGTCGGGACAATAGTCACTTCACATGGAAAAATTTTGAATTTGTTATTTTCAGCAGAAAAGGGTCAATGGCTACTAGTTTGAGAGTTGAGGACAGACTTGATGGGGCAACAATTTTTGGTGCTTGGAAGGAGAGTGTAATGACCCTGCTTAAATAGACGTAAAGGATTATTAATTGTAATTAATTTAATAATCTAATTGTCCTAAAAGATTAGCTAAACAATAATTATTTCTTAA
>JASDQU010425397.1:0-10013 GCA_032191745.1 Picea mariana
TAAAAATGTGTATCTAAAGATTTAATTATATAAATGTGTGCAAAAGAATACCAAATTGGAAATAAGATAAGAAAGGAAATAAATATAAAAAGGAATGTGGAAGCATAGAAAGGAATCTAGTCTAGTCTAACTAAAGAACTTTCCTAAATTAAACACAACTAAGTTTTAGAAAGACGTCAGCCATTAAAAAGGAAATAGAGGGAATAAAGGTACAACTAGGAGTGATTTTAGGAGCGCTTTTAGGATGGGTGAGGGAAATTGACATTTAATTAAAGTAAATAGTGAATTTTTGGTGCAACTAAGGGATTAGGTGACAAGTGTACGGGGGAGAGTAATTCCTAATTAATTTTTAAAAAATGAATTTAATGTGCAATTGGCAAGTGGACACTAGGAAAAATTCTATAAAATAAATGGCTATGAGGAGGAATGGATCATGACTGGTATGCATAAATATATGTTGTCAAAATTTCTTTGATTGATTTTTCTTGTGAGAGTTGGGATACCCAACTCGAAAAAGAGAGAGTGGTAGCTCGACCTTGCGGGGCAAGCTGGGAGCTAGAATTTTCTTGTTGTGTTTGTGCGTGGCCCCTTTGCGGCTCGGGGGGATAAAGGGGAAGAAGAGTACCCTAGCGTTGGTTGGGAGGCATCAGTGAGGTCTTCATGGTTAGCAAGCGAGGAGCGAGACAGAGCGCAAACCCGAGAGATCATCATCGACTTCTCGCCTTCGGTTACTGTATTTTTATTTAAATTTGTAATCGCATTGGATTAATTTGGATAATCTAGTTTTTGTTTTTACCTTGTGTAACCGTGTGAGATCTGAAGATCAAGAGATAATCTCCTAGATTCTTTTATAAATGCTAGAGGAGGATTCTTAATAATTTCACCGCCATTTTTAATGTAAATTTGAGTTGAATGTATACATATATAAATGTTGACCACCGTTGTTGTTAATTTCAAATCTGAGTTGAATGTATACATATATAAATGTTGACCACCGCCATTGTTAATTTCAAATCTAAGCTTAAATGTCTACATCCAAAATGTTTGATCACCACCTGGTTAATTTCAATCTAAGCTTGAATGTCTACATACAGAATGTTGATCACTGCCCTTTCATATAACCTGAGTTTGTACTATCCGATCCATAACACATTTTTTTCCAAATCAAATTTTTTCTCTAATGAGGTCGTTGCCTGCCAAAATTGATCTGGAACTGATAAAAAAGTATTGTGATCCTTACCCACGTTTTTGCCTACTCTCTAATGAAGTTTTACTCTGCCAATGCACACTCCACCTCTGCATTTTTGTTGAAGGACGCTCAGGAAATTTACCCTCCTTACCTCTACGTTTTTTGTGTAAAAACGTGCTCAGACTGTGGGGGAAACTAGCAAGAGTTTTAATCTTCCTTACCTCTGCGTTTTTGGTGTAAAAACGTGCTCAGACTGTGGGGGAAACAAGCAAGATTGTTTACCCTCCTTACCTCTACGTTTTTGGTGTAAAAATGTGCTCAGACGGTGGTGGAAAATAGCAAGAGTTTTTACCCTCCTTATCTCTGTGTTTTTGGTGTAAAAACGTGCTCAGACTGTGGGGGAAACTAGCAATATTTTTTACCCTTCTTACCTCTACGTTTTTGGTGTAAAAACGTGCTCAAACGGTGGGGGAAACTAGCAAGAGTTTTTACCCTCCTTACCTCTATGTTTTTGGTGTAAAAATGTGCTTAGACTGTGGGGGAAACTAGCAAGGCAATTTACCCTCCTTACCTCTACGTTTTGGTGTAAAAACATGCTCAGACTGTGGTGGAAACTAGCAAGATTTTTTACACTCCTTACCTCAATTTTTTTGGTGTAAAAACGTGTTAAGACGGTGGGGGAAACTAGAAAGAGTTTTTACCCTCCTTACCTCTACGCTTTTGGTGTAAAAACGTGCTCAGATTGTGGGGGAAACAAGCATGCGGTTATACCATGTTTATCTCTGTGTTTTTATGTGTAAAACTAGCTTGTGGGGGAAACCAGCATGCATTTTTACCATCTTCATCTCTGTGTTTTTGTGTAAAATGTGTTAGTTGGTGGGGGAACCGACATGAGTTTTTACTTTCTTTATCTCTGCGCATTTATCACTATTTTTTCCCAGAACTTTCCTCATTATCTCTGCGTTGTTGGGGAATTTACCAGCTCTACGTTTTCCTTCATGTCTCTGAGTTATTAAGTCCCTTCCTTTTTCTTATTCCTACACTTTTTTTTGGCATTAGAAGATTCCCTACACATTGGAGTGTCCTTTAGTTTCATTTGATTTTAGTTAGTAATATTCAAAGGAAGATACTTTCTTTCAATGTGATCACATAGTTTTATATGTATCATTTTCCTTACGATGTCTAGAAGTCTTCAAGTTTAATATTTGTTGTTAAGTGTCATTTTATATCTCAATGTTAATTTTAATGAGCACTTTAGAGATCTATGACCTATCAATAAAAGGCTCTACTGAATGCTTGATTTATTTTGGGGTCAGTCTCTAAATGAATGAAAGAATTCTAGTCGCGCATGTGATGCAGCCCCCCTCCCCTCCTAGGGTTATGCGACCTCTCGGTCTCTGGATATTTCCTTTTCCTGAGTCAGATTGACTCTTCAGGTTCCTCTTTGAACCCAATTCAGCTATACACAGGTCCCCTTTTCTCCCAAGGCGCAGGTCCTGTGATACCCACGACCCTTCGTCTGCACGCTCTGGTGCTCTTCAAATTTCAGGTGCTAGCTCCTTTACACTAGCCCCTTCTTGCATGTTCCCTTGGGTGGCGACCCACATGAATGCGTGATTAACTGTTAAACTTCATGCACCTTCAATCCCTGAAATTTTGTGGGACCGTCGATCTCCCGATCTTGATGGTACCTCTAGATTCATGGTTTAGATCTGCCCTCTCCAAATCCACAGTCCAGAACTGTCTCTCTGAAATTAACGAACGAGATCTATTCGCGATTTTGAACTTCGAGGTTTTGAAATCTCAAACCCTCGCTACCTCTGCATGGAAATCTTCTGGAATGGAAGATCTTTCAACACCTGTCCTTTCAAATGTGCAGCCAGGATCCCCTCCGCGAATCTGGCCTTCGAGAATCTCAATTCTCGAACTCCGGCTACCTTTGATTGGTCATCTTCCAGAGTGGAAGATCTGTTGACACGTTCTCTCCCCACTCAATGGTCGTGCTCCCGCTTCGGGGCTTTGTCCTCCTCAACCAGAACAATGGCCCTCTGGCTCCCTTCTCAATTAACGGTTGATATCTCTTCTCTGGTTCTTCGGACCTTTACTCCTTAGCTTTTCTCTGGAGTCCTAGATCTGGTGTCACGTGTCCTCCTTTGCATCAACGACTCTCATCATTTATGGGACTTCGGCCTTCGGCGTTCTCAAATCTGAAAAACCACAAATCTCCGAAGTGAAATCTTCCAAAGTGTTGGATCTTCTGACACATGTCCTCTCTTGATCCAACAGTTGTTCAATGGTTGTCTAATGGAGTGAACCTCCATTCTCCACATGTCCCTTTGCAGATCAATGATTTGTGTTCTTCCTTTTGGATCAACGACCCTTAACCATTTCGGCCTTCGACACTTCGGTACTTTCTGAAACTTCTTTCCGTAAAAACCTCGTAGTGAAATCCTTCGAAGTCTACAATCTGGTAACACCTGTCCTCTTCCAGATTGATGACTATCGTTCGCTTCGGTTGTTTGGGCTTTAGCGATGTCAAACCTTTATCCTTTGCGTTCTCCTAGAGTGACTTCACCCGAAATTCAGGATCTTTCACCACGCGTTTCCTTTCTAGATCTGACGGCTTAGATTCTCATCGGGATTCGTGACTCGACAGTTTCAATTCTCAAGCTAAAACTCCAATGTAATTTCCCCGAAGCTCATGATCTGGCGACAAGTGTCCCCTCTGCAGATCGACGGCTCTCGACTCTTCGGCTCTTCGGGCTTTGGAAGTTTCAACTTCTCTATGCGCTCATTCCTCCTGGAGCGTTTCCATCTGAAATCAATATATTTCCCAACGTGTCCCTCCAGTTGATGGATGGTCCCAAATGACTTCGAGGCTTCAGGACTTTTAGCACGTCCACTCTCCTGTGTGTACACAAAGTGTTAAATCTCGTGCACTTCTTCCCAGATCCAATGATGGTTGATCCTCTGCGCTCAAATCCAACGGATGGGATCTGTTCTTCTCCTCTGCGCTTCCATTATTCACTGGACACTAATCTGACGGTCCAAGCTCCTCCCCACAACCAATCTAATGGTTGTTGTCACTCTTCCTCCTGAGTTTTAGACTTCTTCCAACTTAGAAGAATTAGTCTGCGTTCAAAGGTTTCAGCCTTTGAACTTTCTCCCACGAACCCGACTATTTGGATCTCGCTTACACTTTTGAAAGCGTTATATCTTCTGAGCTTTTGGACTTAGAATAAGTCTGTCTCATACGGACTCTTTGCATTATCCCTTTTGAGATTGATTTCCTTGAATATTTCATCAGTATTTAATGCACACCTTGCGTTCTGGGATTTCATCAAACTCAGATTCGAAGGATTTCTTGAAAACAAATTCTTCTCGCCCACCTGGCGTTCTCTTGGTTGGATGCACACCTTGTAGAGCTCCTCCTTACAGATTGTTCAGTAACTTTGTCCCTTCCCGAACTCTTCACAGAGTTCTTCCTAGGAACTCCTTGCTCTCCTGCTGATGAAGGTTCAACGGTATCTCTCCTGAGATTTCCCTAAGGTTTTCTTGCCTCTGTCAACGCACCTCTTGAGGACTATGTGCACTCCTTATACTCAGAAACTCAAAATGAGAGAAGCAATTGAAACTCATTCAATACTTCACCAGTTCATACATTCAAAACAAGAATGACGTATAAAATCATAACAATAAACACAAATACATAAACACACCATATGCAGGAAAAACTACTTTTCTATTATCTTTGTGTGTCTATACAGATGTTTTACAAAAACTAGATTGTAACAAAGTCCCACTTCTCTCCTATTCTAACTCTATCCTGAGTTTTACTTCTGAGACCCCTCTACCCAAGATCCCTCCCTCAAGTCTCCTAACTCTCTTCCTGAAATATGATGCCATATCTCCTTACAAAAGACGGCTCTACGAGCTCGTCCTCTCTCACCTAACCTCATCTATTACATTGAAGTTTTCATAAATGGCCATCTAGTTTGAATTGAACCTAGAGCCATCAACCTGTCAGCCATTAAAGGCGACCTTATCTTCTGTTTGTTCAGAGATATGGTTTGGTTTTCACTCAATATTACAACATGAATCCGTATAGGATTATATTTCAAATTTAAAAATGGGAGGATTAATGCCTCTCCCTCTCTGAAATGTGCGTTGATATGTTGGAATGTTGGCGCGTTGTTGAGGTGGAGCGATGCTCCTGCATCAGCATGCATTATAGGTGATGTATCAAATTTACTTGATTATGAATTAAATTGTTGAAGGACTACTGTAGATTCATATCACCAAGTTGGGGACTTTACAATGTAAATTGTAAGCCTCATTGAAAAACATGACTACTTGTGCATGAATTGGAATTGATACTTATTTTGTGCCATGTACTAAAAGATGTGTATTGAATGTTTGGATGTGATTTGATTACATGAGCACCTTGATTAATGTTGATGTGTGATCAATTTAACAATTAGATTGCTTGTGCGCCTTGAAAATGTAGAGGGGTGATTACTTAAGTAAATAAATCATTTGCATGCCACGATATAAATGTTGATGAATTATGCATTATGAACAAAGTTGATGTATGACGTTGTGTGTATAATTTACTATTTCTCCCCTTAAATTGATGTATGATTGGCTGAGTATATAGCTTGGTTGCGCCATGAGATAAATCGATAGCTTGCTCTAGTGAAATGAATAATTAATAATTGATGAATGATTGAGTTATAAATTTACCTTGCGCCATGGATTATGTTGTGATTAAATTATTGGATTACTTGCGCATTGGATTAACGATGGATGTAAAATTATTTAGCTTGATTACTCACGCGCCTTGCAATAATGGTGATGCATGATTAGTTTAGTAACAAAATGTACTTGTGCACCTTAATTTAAGTGGGCGTGTGATTGCTTCGTCATTATTCTTTTGCACCTTGAATTTAAATGTTAACTAATCTGGCGTCATGAATTTATTAGATATATGACTGATTTAGTGACTAGCTTTCTCTTGCGCCTTACTTAAGTCAACATGTGATTGTTCTAGAATTGTTTACTCGCATGCAACGAATATTTAATTGCTTATGTATGATTGATAACGATATTGATTATCCTTGCGCCATGATTAATTGATGAATATGATTGATGGATGGATCTAGTTGATTATTGGACTTGTTTGTTAATGGGATGTAGACACCTCCTTGTTCCTCAGAACAGTCGTCAGCCCTAAGACCTTAAATGGTTAAAATCAATTGGAACCTGGACTTGAGCGTTGCTTATGTGTCCCGGAGGTCCTAACCTTGCAGGGTAGGTCGGAGGGTAGTCATTTTATATTCATTATCTGATTGTACATGTTGTAAATTGTTTCAAGATTATTATGATGTGTTGATATGCTATGCTACTTATGTTTATGTGTCACTATCTTTCGTTGACACGTTGAATGCATCATTAGTGATTTCCATGATGAGTAGTTGGTATTGCTTTTACTTATGATGTCGTTGATTAGGCGTTGTTGTGATCATGTGTTGATGTTAATTTCTTAATGCAAAAAAACAAAATTTTACCTTTTGTGCCTCGCTTTTTCTTAGGTGTAATGGAGGGTCGTTACACAAAGTCGGATTCAGTAACACTAGAAGACTTTAATGATATATTATAAGTAATACTTCAATAAAATAAAAAATCAATGCAAAGGATGCAAAAAAAAATTGACAAAGTTATCACGGAAAAATAAATAAATAAATAAAAACCGAAGAAATTTCTCGTTTAAAAGACCACAGTAAAAAAATTCTTACACAGATCAAGAAGTCAAAGGATAGGAAATGATGCGTTCATAAGTTGGAACAAAAGAATCAATATCTCAAGAAGAACCTATCAGAAAAAAAAAAAAAAAATGAAGAAAATTCTCGTTTGAAGAACCTGGCTAGAACAAATCAGAAAGTTGAAAGAAGAAAAAATTGGAAATCCGGACATTAAAGATATCGACAAATCAGATAAGGAAGAAAACTCATGCCTAAAGGTTCATAATCAAAGTTTACTCACATAGATTAAGAAATTAAAGAGTGATAAGAAGTCACTGCAGAACAAGCTAGAGCAAGTTATCGACAAGGTATCATTGGTTGATAAAGAGACAATTACTGAACCTATGGAACTAGAGAAATATTCAGATGTAAAAATCCCAATTGTAGATAAAGGAATTAATACAGACCCAGAAAAACTTACAACTCAAAAGGATTCAAATCCATTTGATGTAAAGTGTCTTCAAATGTTGAAGTAGAAACAATCCAATGGTATGAAGAAGACTCAATTCCAAAAGTTAATCAAGAAAAAGCTACAAGTATATGAAGTAAAGATCAAGTTGCAAGGATGCCTTATAGACATCCAAATCATAAAACTCGATACTTCAACCAATCAATATATCAACAAAAACAAATGACCGATATGATGAAGAATATTACTTCCACTACAAGTGGTGCTCAAAGTAGAAGCTATCATGGGACTCGAAATACATCAAGTTTTTTCCAAAATCCCTATAAACACCCAGTTCCGCAGAAGATCGAATTAGGGTGGGAAGACTCTTTTACAATTCGACAGTTCTGCTCAGCGATTAGAAGATCCTATCATCTCAAGTCCTCAATGATCATTAACTCAAGAATCAAGAATTGAGTGACAATATTACAAGCCAAAGCAAGAGATAAGTCTTTCATAAGTATTCTTTGAGGACAAAGCATTTTTAATGGGAAGGCAATTTTATGAACATAAATAACATGAATATACATATGATAATATAAATAATAATAATAACAAATACTAATTAATACATAATTAAGAGACATGACATCCTAATCAAAGGACACATCTCTTACTGAAAGGGCACCCCTTTGTGGGTATATAAACAACCCTTTGTATCAATTGTAAATATCTCATTCTTATACATTTTACTCAATATAATATTATTTCATCCTAAATGGATTACTTTATTTTATCCTACTTAAATTGGATATTCTTATAATTTTCATACAAGTTTGTTTGTCACGTTCTCCCTCTCCCTTTTTCTCTTTCTTTTCTAATTATTTTTCTTCTCTTATCTTCCAATCCTACTCTTCCTCTTCCAAGTTAAGATAACACAAATAATAATATTATTAATTATTATTATTCATATTTTTTTCTAGGTAACATATCCTAAGAGAAACTACTTAGGAACTTCACCTCATTCTAAGGATTGTACCCAAGGTAAACCCTATATTCTTCAGGGTACAAGGCTAAGTCAAAATATCATGAATAGAACATATATAGTTCATCAACAATCAGCTCATTAACATCAAACATGTCACAAAGTGGGATTTGAACATGGGTGGGAGGGTCACAACTTTCCTCACAACCACTTGAGCTATTCGCAATTGAAAATTATTCATAAATTGTTGCTATAATTATTAGTAAATTATTATTTTAATCATTTAAAATAAACCACAATTCACTAATTTAAGGATCACTTAGGTCAATATTAATAAACATGCCCATTACTTTACAGTAAAATAAATTAATGCAAATTGTCCCTTGTAACATCTCTTGTTCATTGCATTACACCTCCCCTCCTACTATTTACACATCTAACTATATACATCCAAGTAGATATGTTTGTATGAGAGAAGGTGAATATGGTGTTGATCATGGTGTGATAGCCAACTTCCCTTAATGATAAAAACTATGAGACTTTGTTCCATAAGTATTGTGTTATTTGCATAGAACTACCCCTCTAATTATCATATTTTCTGACCAAAATATCTTTGCATATGCTCATGTTATGCATCTATATTTTCAATGTATTCAAAAATGTGCATATATTTTATTCCATGGATTTTATATACTTTGTTTAGTAGCATGTCATTGTAATAGATCTACAAATCATATGGATTTTAGCAAAAAGGGATTGGAAAATGATGTTATATGCAAGGAAAGAGATGAGGAATGTCGTAGAAGAACAAGTAAAAAACTGTAGTTGATGAAGGAAAAAAAGTGCCTCCATCAATATTGAAATATATTTATTTATTTTATACAGAGTTTCATTTATAATTCTAATCATTAATTACTATATTATGTTTTGTGTTGCATAAAAACATAATTAAAAAAAAATGGATCAATTATGAAGGATCTAAAAAAAAAAAAACATATAGATGAGGATTAATTGTGTTCAATGGGATCAGGTTCTAGGAGTCTCGGTCATAGTCAATCTATGCAAGTTAGCCAAGGTATGATTTATCTTGCATTTCTCAGTGAAATTTATAATGTACATTATAGTATTAATTGAATTCAATATACTACATTTTTCATGGTACTTACTCATTCTATGACATGGCATATTAACATTGATGAAGGAAACAAAGTGCCTTCATCAATATTGAAATATATGTATTTATTTTATAAAAAGTTGCATTTATAATTATAATAGTCAATTACTATATTATGCTTTATGTTGCAAAAAAACATAATTAAAAAAAAATGGATCAATTATGAAGGATCTACAAAAAAAAAACATATAGATGAGGATTAATTGTGTTCAATGGGATCAGGTTCCAGGAGTCTCGGTCATAGTCAATCTATGCAAGTTAGCCAAGGTATGATTTATCCTGCATTTCTCAGTGAAATTTCTAATGTACATTATAGTATTAATTGAATTCAATATACTACATTTTTCATGGTACTTACTCACTCTATGACATGGCATATTAATGTTGATGAAGGAAACAAAGTGCCTCCATCAATATTGAAATATATGTATTTATTTTATAAAGAGTTGCATTTATAATTATAATTGTTAATTACT